>CM055103.1:49943755-49993755 GCA_029204225.1 Diphasiastrum complanatum
TTATTGTGTGAAATTCGAGTTAGTAAGTAATGTGGAGATGAGTTTATGGCACTGAAAGATATTTACATAGGCTTGCAAGATGAATGACTCTTTATTGATGTTAAAACCTTTTCTAATAAGATGGTACTCTTATAACGATAATGCACTACAATTGACTTTTCATTCTCAGTTTGAAATCATTAGTATATAAGGAACATCTCGCTTAAAGCAATTGGAGATGGGTAGCTCGCAAGAAATCTCTTCACCTCGCATCTAGGTATGAAGCGATATGAGGTAACACCGATAAGAATGGTTTTTGCTACATTACGTGACGTTTATGCATATATGAGGATATTCACAATATGTTTTGAATGATGGCTAACGAGTTTATTAAGAGTACTTATGCTTCATGTCTTTAAACTGATAAGGATTTATTTATGATACTTATAACAAGGGCATGATTTATTTAACTTAGGAGCAGTTTCTTTTAATTAAGCCATGAATCTTGGAAGAGCTTGACCTTGACGTGCTTGTATGGCATGGATTTGCCCTCGCTATGATGTTCGTGGGAGTGTCTGGGGCTAGTATGGCATGGATCTACCCTAGTACCTAGAGTGCTAGGTACTAGGGCAGATCCGTGTCATACTAGACCCAGGCACTCCCACGAAAATTGTAGGGAGTCCAAGCACCTTATGGCTTGGAAAAATCCATGCCATACAAGCACGTCAAGGTCAAGCTCTTCCAAGATTCATGGCTTACTTAAAAGAAACTGCTCTTAAGTTAGATAAATCATGCCCTTGTTATAAGTACCATAAATAAACCCTTATCAATTTAAAGACATGAAGCGTAAGTACTCTTAATAAACTCGTTATAAGAGCCATCATTTAAAACATATCTTGAATTTTTTCATATATGCATAAATTGTCACGCAATGTAGCAAAAACCATTCCTATCGGTGTTACCTCATATAGCTTCATACTTGGATGCGAGGTAAAGAGATTTTCTATGAGCTACTCATCTCCAATTGCTTTAAGCGAGACGTTCCTTATATACTAATGATTTCAAGACGGGAATCAAAAGTCAATTGTAGTGCGTTATCGTTATAAGAGTACCCTCTTATTAGAAAATGTGTTAACATCAATAAAGAGTCATTTATCTTGCAAGCCTGTGTAAATATCTTTCAATGTCATAAACTTATCTCAACATTACTTTCTAACTCGAATTTCAGCATGCCCAACACATAGCAAACCCAACATGTAATTATATATGCTTCATAAAACTTCCTTATATCATAGTTAAAATGACCATATGATTTTCGGTTATTATAAACAAACACCATCTCAAGTCCATCATTAGCATTCAAGCATACAGCTGAAACACATCATTTGTTAATAGGGTGGCCACCTGCAAAGAGTAAAAAAGCTCACGTTTGTTGAAAATGAAAAATCATCTATCTTGACTTTTGGTTTTGATAAGGTTTTTTCTTCATGTATGTAATGTTCATATTGGAAATGCCAAATTTGGCCTACAGGAAACTCGAGCTACATGGGTTACATGAAGTCTAGTTGGTCAAATACAACATGCATATAGATTTAAGGCCTAGAAATGCCAAATATGAGCTTGTAGAAACTTGAGTCATATCGCATGTAAAGATTGTAAGTGTTCCTAAGTGACATGCAAAGGATGCACAAAGTGTAAAGGAAACATGCATAGTGATTTGGACAATTCTAGCTTAGAAATTGCCACTTGGTAAAGTTAGGTAGATAGGTATGCAGGTAAAGTGACAAATGTCACTAGTTTGTTAGTTCTCACTTTTAGATGTGGAAGAAAGTAGATAGATGCTAGCTCTACCACAAGTTATTCCATCCACCATAAATGTATGTGAGATCTCTCACAATCTTTGATGATGAACCAAGCAAATTAAGCTTTGCATGCTATTATCATTGTTTGTGTAAGAAATTTTGAGTTCTATTCAAGCAAGGAAGTTGTTTACCACTTTTCTCTATCTTTTCTTGAAAACTGTTTGGATCAAAGAGGTTAGAATCAAGTTTTTCAGATCAAAACTGATATTGTAAAAAAATTTGGATTTCCGCACGTGTAAAAATTAGAGCACTTCAAACCTCTTTATCTTCTTCATGTTAGGTCCAAAGATACTGATCTTATAGTTTGATGAAAAGTTAGTAAGATCTACTTTCCATAGCAATTAGTTTCAAATCAATCTAATGTGTCTATCAAAAGTTATAAGCTCATTAAGAAGGGTAGAGAGTGATCCAAAATCCGAGTGACCACTTTTTGATTTGATTCAAAGTTTGCTTGTCTGATTCAAAATCCATTTTTGGTGTAAATCAATTCAACAAGCTCGAGATCTAGACAAAGTTTTGAGTTATTTAACACATTGCTTCATACAATTTGAGTATTTTTATTCAATAGTGTTGTCTTTGAGCATTCTACACGTGCCAAAAGAAGATGGAACCAAAATTTGTCTATACTCCAATTTATTTTGAGAGGTTGATCTAGTTTGCTTTGTATTGGTGGAATATTTAAGACCTATCTCAAATTTAGTTGCAAGATTTTACATAGGATTTGGTAGTTCACCCTCTGAAAATTCCTATACTGAGAAGTGTAGCAACATTTAGTTTGTTAGAAACAAGCTCAAACATATTGTTGTCCATTTACAAGAAGTCTCCACATTCATGGCATCTGTGGGAGGATATCTCCTAGAAGCAAGTGAAAGACTAAGAACCTCCAACTATTCAATATGGAAGGTTGGGATGGAGTCTATTCTTATACTCCAAGATGTAATGGACATAGTACTTGGTATTGAGGAGGAGCCTCAAGCACAACTTGAAATACCAAAATTTAAGAAGAGAGCTAGAATGGCTCTACATTTCATTAAGATGAATGTCTCTAATGAAATTATAAGAGAAATAGGATCTTGCACCACTCTAAAGAAGCTTGGGATACACTTAAATCAATTTATGAAGCCAAGAATACTTCTAGAATTCTCACTCTTAGAAATCAGATCTTTCAAAGTTTTCAAAGAAGTAAGAAGAGTGCATCACATTATGTTTTGAGAGTTAAAGATCTTCATAGGGAGCTTGCTTTTGTTGGTGTTACAATCAACCAAGATGAGCTAGTACAAGTCATTCTTAATGGCTTAAAAGAAGACTATGATAAAGGCCTGTTCAATCCTTTGCTATAAAGGAGGAGTTGCCAAATTTGGAGATTCTCATTTTTTAAGAAGCAAGGCAAAGTTACAAACTTTCAAGGATGAACAAACTCGAGCATATTGAAAAAGACAAAGCTCTCTTTGTCAAGGACAAGCATAAAGGGAGGATCAAGAATCAATATTCTCAAGCCTTCACCAAAGACAAACCAAAGGACACAGATAAAGATGGAGAAGAAGATGACTCAGCTCATCCTTCTACTTCCAAGACCAAGAAGAATAAAGTAAAGTGTTTCTTTTGTGGCAAGAAGGGGCACTATGCCTCTAATTGCTTCAAAAAAAAAAATCCACTCAAACAAGCAAATCTCTCTAATGAGAAAGAAGAAGACTCTATTGCAAGTGATGGAGAAGGATCTCTCATGGTGTCAAGCTTTTCTTCAGCACCTTTCAAGAAGGATGGAGCATGGAACATCGATAGTGGTGCCTCATCACATATGTGTTGTTCTAAGAAGTCTTTTGATTCAATTGTACCTTATGAAGGACTTAAAAGACCTATATATACAGCAAATGACCATGAGTGCTCTATTGAAGGAATTGGGAGAATTCCTTTAAAACTTGCTTCTTCTAAATTTCTACGACTTTCCAATGTTATTTTTGTTCCTAAGCTTACAAAGAACTTGATAAGTGTTGAAAAATTGCTTGATTGTGGTTGTGATGTGAAATTTAATGTCAATACTTGCATTATTAAGAAAGGTGATGAGATCCTAGCTCATGGATCTAGATATGGTGGCATTTTCAAGTTAAATTCTTATGAAAATGCAAATTTCTGTGAAATTGCTCTTATTTCTAAGGAGGAGCTATGGCATAGGAGATTGTGACATCCCAATTTCAAATCTATGCTTTCTATGATCAAAAATGATAAGGCTATTGGCCTATCAAGATCACTTTCCAAAGTTATCAAGCCGTGTGAGGCTTGTGCAATTGCAAAATCACATAGAAAGCCATATCAAAGGTCTTCAATCAAGACTACTCATCCATTGGAACTTATACACTTGGATGTTCACTTTTCTTCCTCAAAAAGTATTGGTGGTGCTACTTGTTTTGTTACCTTCATTGATAATTTCACAATATATACTTGGTTATACCTTCTTTCTTCAAAAGCTATGGTGTTTGATTACTTCCTAGTTTTCAAAGCTTATGTTGAGAAACTTTTTTCTTTTAAAGTTAAAGCTTTGAGATGTGATGGAGGAGGTGAATACATCTCCAATAAATTCCATGATTATTGTGATCTTGAAGGAATCAAGAGAGGATTTTCTTGTGCTTATTCTCCATCTCAAAATGGGGCTGCCAAAAGAAAAGATAGATTCTTATGTGAATGTGCTAAAGCAATTCGAATTGAAGCTTCTTTGCCGATTGAATTTTGGGGAGAAGCAATAAATTGTGCAATAGACTACCTCATAATACTCTTGCAGGAAGATCACCATATGAAGTCTTATTCAAGAAGAAGCCTAAGGTTGATCACCTTAGAGTTTTTGGATGTTCTTGCTTTGTACATATTTCCTTGGAAACAAGGAGAAAAGATGATCCTAATTCATGCAAAGGGATCATGGTTGGGTATTCATCCAACAAGAAGGCATATAGAATTTATGTACCCTCTACCTCAATCACAAATGAGAGTAGAGATGTTATATTCCATGAGAACCAAAAATACATCTTTTATGAGGCCGAGATCAAAGAGTCTAAAAAAGGTTCTCCTATTATCTCTCTTGAAGATTATCATGGAGGGATGGGGCCGAGAATTGAGGAGGAGTCACCTCGAATCTTCACACCTAGAAGATCTCTAAGAGAAAGATCCGAGCCTAAGAGGCTCACATATGGTGAAAAAGGCAAACAAATGGAACCTTATTGCACTAGTTATGCATATTTTATCTCACATGAAGAGCCAAAGGATGTTCAAGAGGCACTCAACTCAAAAGAATGGTTTATAGCCATGAAGTAGGAATATGATGTGTTGATCACCAACAAGACATGGGAGATTGTGGATCTTCCATCCAACAAGCATACTATTGGTTGCAAATAGGTTTTTTTAGTCAAATATAATCAATATAAGGCAAGACTTTGTGCAAAGGGTTTGCCCAAATTCATGGACTTGATTATGAAGAGACCTTTGCACCTGTTGCAAAGATGGTATCAATAAGAGTAGCGAGAATTCAAGAGAATTCAAGATGCAAGATCTTGGAAAAATTCATTGATACCACCTGTTGAATTTTTCCAAGAGCTTGCATCTTGAATTCTCTTGATTATGAAGAGACCTTTGCGCCTATTGCAAAGATGGTATCTTGCATCTTGAATTCGTCTACATAGTGAGATCGTCATTCCTGACTCGCCTTCCTCATCACGATGTCATACTAGGCATACATCGTCAGTTGCGCTTCCACCCCCTGTTGTTGTTCGCACTGCACTTCCTATTCCCCTCGCCTCTGATCCTTCCCTCGTCTCTATTTCCACACAAGGACAGTCTGTGACCATTGGGGCTACCATTCTCATCACGGCTGCCCAGGCCGCCTCACCCCCGCACACCAAAACTATTTCACCAAACACACAGTATTTTATGGATATGTTCGATGATTTCGACCCCCTTGGGGCCTTTGAAGTTTTTGAAATGTTCCAGAGCCCTGCACCCTTTGAACTCCAATCCCCTGTAAGAGGATTCGAACAAATCCATGACACTACTGTCAGTGTTGAAGACTCAAGCCAACAACTTCAAGCTTAAGACAGCCCAGTCACACTTCCGGTCGACCAAGCTGCAAAATCACCGAAGCAGTTCTACGCCACCGTGCTAAGGTTTTGAGAAAAAAGATATTTTTGAATAAGAAGAAGTACCGGCACCTATTTCATGCCAACCAAGGATAGTACCATCAGGTCCTCCTGTTGCTGACGCCTCCACGACACTAAATTCTAGTGATGCTCTCGGTTTGGTCTCAAGCCTTGCACAAGTGATCCAATCTATGCTTGACAAGAAAAAAAAAATGGAGGAGAGAATTTCACATCTGGGATCGGAAAATACTCTCATCAATCAGAAGATTGTCCAGATGGATAGAGAATTGAAGATCGCCAAGCAGCATGAAGACAAATCCGAAGCTGAAAAGAAGATGGCACAGCAACAGGTTGATCGTCTCAAAGGATACATTACCTCCCTGCAAAATGCCCTGACAATAGAACATGATCAAGTGCACAAGGCCGTGCAGGATGTAGAGCAACAAGTGCAACTGCTAAAGGGTCAATTGTAGATGGCCGAGCAGGATTGCACGCGTCTCCAAGGTGAATTGGATACGACCACCGAGCGTGATGTGTATCTTCAGATGCAAATACTAGATCATCCAGTCACTCCAACGGAGATCGCGTATTTGTTCAAGAAAGTGGAAACGTACAAAGTGGCCCTTCAAGGATTCCAAGGCCGCTTTGACAGGTTCAAAGGAGTAGCTTCAACTGAGTTGGCAAAGGCTAAAGAAACCATCGATGCCTATGAAAAAGCAGTTGTTCAGATGCTGGAAGCCGGACCACAAATCCTCGTACAAGTCATGCCGCAATTCTCTTCTATGCGCCAAGAGGATGTACCAATGGATACAGGGCTGGATTCGGACATGGACCCGGGGGAGCTCCAGAAATAGAGGAACAACCACCAGCTGTACTTGCAGTGCCAGCAGGTCCATCCTCATCAAGGACCACACCACCAGATCCAGAATTTTTTAAAGCAACATCCGCATGAGTCCTCGCATGGTGGATGGGTCCTTAAGTTCAAGACCTCCGAGATAGAGGCCGGCAAAGAAGTGGACAAAATACCTGCATTGGGAGAGCAGCCGGCATGGAGAATTGCCATTTTTGAGAAAACTCCGGAATCAATGAAGCCTCACTGAATCGGGACTGCAACGGACACTACAACCATTTAAGTTTGAAACCATTGATTAGTTTGAAGCCATTTTTCAGTAGCTTATGTTCAGACTAAAGTATGGTTGTATCTGTTGCAAGTACCCCTCGAGGGTTTTAGAGCATTGCAGGGCATCTCAAGCCCTCAGAAATTCCAAATTTACAAGACATATGGGGCTCCTAAATGCCTTCCATCTGCGCACACATGGTACGCGGAAGAAAATTAGGAATACTTTCATTGTTATATAGGTTAGATAACATTGATTGAATTCAACTTAATCTATGAGAAACTTGCATAAGCCAACTAGATGTGCACTCCCTTCTTTATATTTGGCCACAGAGAGTACCTTCAACTGAATTATACTCTTCTGAAGGTGGATTAGTATCCTATCAGACTGTACCAAATTCGCGGTTGTGGCAGTAGCAGAGGAGGGCATCGCAGCTAGCAACAAATGTAGTTTGCACTTTATCCGAGCTGAGATAGCACAACATTTTCTCTTTTTTCTTCTATTTGGTGGGCTTTAGAGATCTTTTAATGTGTTTCAGTGTCCTAAACAGTATTCAAGGTTAGCTTGGCTTTTTTAAGGCATAGTTGCGTGAGGGAGGAGGAGATTCTTTTTTTTGGTAGATAAGTGAAGACAATAGAGTAAAGCAAAGCATCATAATTTATCACTGATCAATTTGAAGACATTTTTCAATAGCTTATGTTTAGATTAAAGCATGGTTATATCTGTTGCAGCTATCCCTTGAGGGTTTTTGAGCATTACAAGGCATCTCATGCCCTCAAAAATTCTAGATTCACAAGGCATGTGGGGCTCCTTAACTCCTTCCATCTGCGACTCACTTATTCACTTGACTTGACATTACTGCAGGTTTTGTTGCATTGGAATCTAAGAGGGGGTGGTGAAGAACGCTAACTGGGCATGTAAAGTTTTTACAAATCTTGATCTAGAACAGTTTTTATCATTGGTAATCTTTTGCATTTGATCAGTTTAATATTAAAGTAGTTTACTAGAACGATCTGTTCTCGATGCATTTGAGGGTTAACAAATGAAGGGCATACTATTTGAAGTATGTGTAGTTTGATCTTTTTGACAATGTCAAGCTTCTAAGTACGGTAAAAACAATAATAATTCTCTCTCTCTCTCTCTCTCTCTCTCTCTCTCTCTCTCTCTCTCTCTCTCTCTCTCTCTCTCTCTCTCTCTCTCTCTCTCTCTCTCTCTCTCTCTCTCTCTCTCTCTCTCTCTCTCTCTCTCTCTCTCTCTCTCTTGATGGTGACGCCGGTGGGACAAACTTCTTGCCATGTTTCTTCGACATTTTGTGGATATGAGTGTTGGAATCTTTCACATTAGCGGAGTTATCTGGAGGGTTTAAAGCTGCTTGCGCTCGAGACATAATTTTCACGTGCAACGTCTGTAAAATACTATTTTCGAGTTCGGCGAAGATTCTTCATGTCCAGATCATAGAAAATCTTGATTTTTACCCTCACCAAACTATAGAAACTATATTTTCTTGTGTCAGAAACCTTCACTGGGTTTACCCTAGTTTTATCTGTGTCAGATCTTGCATCTGAGAGTTTGGCGAAGGTTATTACCTAAGAAATTGTCAGAAAAGTTGATCCAAGAGTTTTTTTTTCAAAATTGCACTGTTGAACCTTTGCCGAGCCAACCTTCCCCTAGGGAACTTTTGCCAGTACTATTTTTAAGTTCTGATTTTCCAAATCAAGTCTCTGTCAAAATTTGGGTCAAATATCATACAATCTGATTTGGATTCTGAGAAATTTTTCATTTTTAGAAGTATCGATTGATTGAATTTCGAAATCTTTTTCACGATATAAAATCAGATTCTTGAAAAGTGGAATAGATCTAGCAGATCTGATCTAAGATAGTTTTTTGAAAAATCTAAATCCAATCTCATTGTCTGCTTGATTTGAATTTGCAAAGATGGCTGCCCCTGGAGGTGCTCCTCAGGAAGTCAATCCAATTATTGTTAGAAGACACCCCGTTTAGATCTACCCAAATACAATGGATTAACAGATCCACTTAGATTTCTTCATATCTATGTTGAACCATCGTTATAACACCAAATTGTTGAACCATCCATCGTTTAACCATCGTTATAACACCAAATCATTATAGCAGAAACAATCATTGATATAACACCAAATCATTGCAACATCCATTGTTGAAACATCCATCATTGAAGAACTGATATAGATGTTATAGTATCCATTGTTGAACCATCATTAAAAACATATCTTGCCCTAGCATTATTATTATAGCAACGTATCTTGTGTTAGCATTATTATTATAACACCAAATTGTTGACAAATGTTTCTCACTTTTTTAAAATGAGCCTGAAGAAATCAGAGAGAGAGAGAGAGAGAGAGAGAGAGAGAGGAACTATGAGAACCGTGAGTGAGAGAGGGGGGAGAGCATTGGTGTCTGAATTTCTGCACGTAAGCATGAATCTAGAGCGACTATATCATATAGCAAGTGATGCAGACCACAATGGCTACATACGGTCTCTCTCTCTCTCTCTCTCTCTCTCTCTCTCTCTCTCTCTCTCTCTCTCTCTCTCTCTCTCTCTCTCTCTCTCTCTCTCTCTCTCTCTCTCTCTCTCTCTCTCTCTCTCTCTCTCTCTCTCTCTCTCTCTCTCTCTCTCTCTCTCTCTCACGTTCTCACGATGCTCTCTCTCTCTCGGATGCTCTCCCTCTCTCTCTCTCACTCACGGTTCTCATGGTTCCTCTCTCTCACTCACGGTTCTTATGGTTCCGCTCTCTCTCTCTCTCACTCACGATTCTCACAATGCTCTCCCTCTCTCTCACTCACGGTTCTCACGATGCTCTCTCTCTCTCCCTCTCTCTCACTCACGATTCTCACGATGCTCTCTCTCTCTCTCTCTCTCTCTCTCTCTCTCTCTCTCTCTCTCTCTCTCTCTCTCTCTCTCTCTCTCTCTCTCTCTCTCTCTCGCATTATCTACACATTGCTTGAAGAAGCAATCTGAACAATCCATGAAGATTATGCACCTGGATGAGTCCATAGATCGCCCATCGATCAGATAAGATTAATGAATAACAAGTAGGATGGCTGGACCTCTCTCTCTCTCTCTCTCTCTCTCTCTCTCTCTCTCTCTCTCTCTCTCTCTCTCTCTCTCTCTCTCTCTCTCTCTCTCTCTCTCTCTCTCTCTCTCTCTCTCTCTCTCTCTCTCTCTCTCTCTCTCTCTCTCTCTCTCTCTCTCTCTCTCTCTCTCTCTCTCAGTTCTCTCGGTCCCTATGTAGCCTTAATGCTCTGAACGAAGTGAATGAACCTCAACCCACCATAAAGTCTTGCTTACGGTCTGAATGAATCGCAAACCGGATGCAAGGGTCTCGCCTATCTATGGCTACATACGGTCTCACCTTATGGCTCCATTTGGCTACATATGGTCTCTCTCTCTCTCTCTCTCTCTCTCTCTCTCTCTCTCTCTCTCTCTCTCTCTCTCTCTCTCTCTCTCTCTCTCTCTCTCTCTCTCTCTCTCTCTCTCTCTCCCCCCCCCAACCCTAGTTAATAAGTGAGAGGGATTTGGCACCTTGCGTGTATAAGTCCAACTCGATGACCACATAGTTATTTGATTAGTTACAAGTCAATAAAGGCCTTTAGGCCTTTTTGAGGGACTTTTAATGTCGTAGGGCCTGAATGTCAAGTTAGTGAATAAAGTTGGGTTTCCCTCCAATTTGGATGGCACCCACTCTTTTTTAAATTTGAATAATTAGGGAGGCAGAAATGAACCATCAGGATTCAGAGGCCAGGATCCTCCTCTCTACTATAAAAAGGGACCAACTCGAGTTCCTACACATGTTCATTTTCTCATTTCAATAAAGCAGATTGGTTCTCTTCAGAAATGGATTGATGAATGTCCTTGCTCTCTATCACTTTTCCTCCATCTCTCATGCTTTCTTTGGTTTTTGCTAATTGTTGGATCTGATTGTTATTGGGATTGCATGTTATTATTCTTTTTATGATTGAGAAAGGGAGAGAGAGAAAGTGTAAGCTATCTTTGTTGTGGATGCGTAGTGTTAATGTTTAGGGTTAATGGATGTTAGAGTTAGATGTGAATACTCCATTCATGTTGAAATCTGAACTATACTATCACTCTCATGGGAACGAACCTACGCGTGACAACTAACTTCATCTCTTTGATGCTAGATTGACTAGATCATGGTTTGAGGTTAGGCAAGGAAAGAAACCCACTACAATTTTGGCGCCGATGTCAGGGAGCTATGCCAATTTTTCAGTTTGCAGTATGTTTGTTGGATGATTAGCTTGCATTAGGCATCTTGTCATGGCATGAATAGTGTTAGATCTGCATTTAGGGTTAGTTTGGGAGTGGTTTTGCTTTATTTAAGTGGATTTGCTTGTTTGAAATCTAATCTGATTGTAGAATAGGAAAAGCTATTCAGATCACCAATCTTAAGATCCATTTGGATCTGAGATATTAGAAAAAACAACAAAAATCGGTCGAATCTACCAGACTTTGGTCAAAAAGAGACAAAATCGTCATCAGAGCTTATAACTTTTTTCTCTCTTTCAAGAAACCTTCGCCGAGTTCCAAACACCTTCAGTTTTGATCACAAAACCTTCTCCCTCCACGCAATTATGCCTTAAAAAAGCCAAGCTAACCTTGAATACTTTTTAGGACACTGAAACACATTAAAAGATCTCTAAAGCCCACCAAATAGAAGAAACAAGAGAAAATGTTGTGCTATCTCAGCTCGGATAAAGTGCAAACTACATTTGTTGCTGGCTGCGATGCCCCCCTCTGCTACTGCCACAATCGCGAATTTGTACAGTCTAACAGGATACTAATCCACCTTCAGAAGAGTATAATTCAGTTGAATGTACTCTCTGTGGCCAAATATAAATAAGAGAGTGCACATCTAGTTGGCTTATGCAATTTTCTCATAGATTAAGTTGATTCAGTCAATGTTATCTGACCTATATAATAGTGAAAGTATTCCTAATTTTCTTCCGTGTACCATGTGCGCGCAGATGGAAGGCATTTAGAAGCCCCATATGTCTTGTAAATTTGGAATTTTTTAAGGGCCTGAGATGCCTTGCAATGCTCTAAAACCCTCGAGGGGTACCTACAACAGATACAACCATACTTTAGTCTGAACATAAGCTACTGAAAAATGGCTTCAAACTAATCAATGGTTTCAAACTTAAATGGTTGCAGTGTCCGTTGCAGTCTCGATTCAGTGAGGCTTCATCAGCAAGCAGGCGTGCGATGTTGCGAGCAATAGAGAGGATTAGTGTGGCAAGGGCTCTGACGTCTGTTAGACATCTAATATATTAGCGTAGCCCAATCAACTCCATGATTAGAGATCAAAGATCAGCATAGCTTCGATCAGTAGGTAGAGTGTTGGCTGTCAGAAACCGCATTAATTCCAACTCAACAAAAGGGATTATTCCATTTCCCAATAAGAATAGCGATTTCTGGAGACTGTAGAGCTACTCTAGCGGTGTGATGCGATCCACCTCACCCACATGAAGAGCATCAGAATTTGCAAATAACAAATGCAGCACCAGCAATAGAAGGAATTGGTGCAAGAGTGGCTAAATGGATTGCTGCAGAGGGTGTTGGAGTTAAAGGTTCGTCCTTCCCTCCGGCGTTTCTTCTTGCCATTTCTTTTAAAGAAGACATGAGAAAAACCTGAGCTGAAACATTGATTGAATGAGTACGGCACCTTCATCAAGACTTCACAAAAGATGGATGCTGATGCAATAAGCTCTCTCTTCAATCCCTGAAGAAACTATGAATCCAACAGTGTCATGAGGGTGGGCGCCATGCCTCAAAGCATTGTCATCCAGAGAGAGAGAGCAATCACAGAGGTTTGCACGCTTGTAATCAGCAAAGAACAACCAACCTTCTGCACGACCAATCTTATGATAAACCTTATGATAGAACCATCTTTGAGACAGGGTGTTGTATGGTTCCGTGTGCAAATTGAGTACCATACATTTTCACGGCGGAGATATTGTAGCTAGATCTGATCTTGTGGATTTGACATTGTTGTTACAACTGGATTCTCATCACTGAGAGATAGCCCCAGAACATGAGACAACCGTGAGAGGAGAGCCATTGGAGCCATTGGGAAAGCCGCTCTCAGAGGAGACATGCTAGGAGAGGAGAGCGGTTGAGAGAGAGAGAGAGAGAGAGAGAGAGAGAGAGAGAGAGAGAGAGAGAGAGAGAGAGAGAGAGAGAGAGAGAGAGAGAGAGAGAGATGGTGAGTGATCGACAAGCTTTTGTGAGGGCGAATTGGGAAGCCGTGCATCTCTTCTTGGCCAAAGGACCTTCTATAGCTCTTCAGTTCCTGAAAGAGCAGCCTCGGGTTTTGCTGTTTGCTTATGAAGCTCAGGCCATCGACGGCCCCTGCCCTCCAGAGCTGGACATCGCCTTGACTGTAGAGATGGACATGGCCATGACTGCAGATCCTGCGCTCCATAGAAAGTAGGAGGCTTGGAAAGCATTGGACGAATGCCCTTGTAGTGGTTTTCTTTCCTTGCCTAACCTCAAACCAAGATCTAGTCAATCTAGCATCAAAAAGATGAAGTTAGTTGTCACGCGTAGGTTCGTTCCCATGAGAGCGATAGTATAGTTTAGATTTCAACTTGAATGGAGGATTCACATCTAACTCTAACATCCATTAACCCTAAACATTAACACTACATCCATTAACACTACGCATCCACAACAAAGATAGCTTACTCTTTCTCTCTCTCTCTCTCTCTTTCTCTCTCATAAAAAGTATAATAACATGCAATCCCAATAACAATCAGATCCAACAATTAGCAAAAACCAAAGAAAGCATGAGAGATGGAGGAAAAGTGATAGAGAGCAAGGACATTCATCAATCCATTTCTGAAGAGAACCGATCTGCTTTATTGAAATGAGGAAATGAACATGTGTAGGAACTCGAGTTGGTCTCTTTTTATAATAGAGAAGAGGACCCTGGTCTCTGAATCCTATTGGTCCATTTCTGCCTCCATAATTATTCAAATTGAAAAAAGAGTGGGAAACATCCAAATTGGAGGTAAACCAACTTTATTCACTAACTAAAAGCCCTGCGACTTTAAAAGTCCCGCATAAAGGCCTAAAGTTCTTTTATTGTCGTGTGAGGTGATTGCACATCGATCTGAGCTCTTTGAACTCCGCTAGAACCGATCAAAGATTTTCAGCCATAGGAACTTGGCGCCGGTTGGATTATGGTCACAGTGGCGCCAGGAGCGACGCCGGCGCTGTTGGCGTCGGGAGCAGCAGGGGCGCTGCTGGCGCCGGGGACATAGCTGGCGCTGATGGCGCCGAAAGTAAAGCTTGTAAAGGTAGCTTTACAACAATTCTCCCCTACGCGCCAAGAGGATGTACCAATGGATACAAGGCTGGATTCGGGCATGGACCCAGGGGAGCTCCAAAAATAGAGGAACGACCATCAGTTGTACAGGCAGTGCCAGTGGGTCCATCCTCATCAAGGACCACACCACCAGATCCAGAATTTCTTAAAGCAACATCCGCATGAGTCCTCGCGTGGTGGATGGGTCCTTAAGTTCTAGACCTCCGAGATAGAGGCCGACAAAGAAGTGGACAAAATACCTACAATGGGAGAGCAACCGGCATGGAGAATTACCATTTTTGAGAAACTCCGGAATCAATCAGGAGTTATGTGGCCAACCTTCGCCAATTGCGGGTAGATCCCTATTATGTGCCAATGCCAAGAAGGAATAAATGGAAAGATTTGGAATTGGCGATGGACAAGATCACAATCCATACACCCAATTGGTCAATCATCCATCAGCCCTACAGTTGGACAATATCAGTGGATCTCCACCGAGCTTTACAAATGTACCAGCGAGAGTATGTCCACTCTCCAGATCCGACAGTGCGACAATCGACACTGTTTGCAGAAGATCTAACTCTGTTGGCATCAGTGGCAACCAGATGGGACGATTGTATCCCTCCTCTGGCATTTGATCCAAATAAGCCGATGGCCTCAGAGAATATCAAAGATCAGTTGTCGGTTGCTCGTTTATATTTTCATGCAGCAATGATGGGAGGCTCTTGGGAATCACGCTTCACATCTTGGACGACCTCAAAGTGGATCATAGGAGCCCATCGTTGTTTGTTGCCCCATAATTTGGATTTTAATACTGCCCGCTCGACTTTATGGAGAAGGTGCAATACCATTTAATAAAGATTCATCGCGAAGCTAATAAAAGTCCCCAATAACTGCATCTCGCAGATGTCGTGGGACCGCCACCAGTTTTGGTGGGGGATACTGTTGGAGGATTTGCGGATCCAAGGCAACTCTAACCCTAGTTAATAAGTGAGAGAGATTTGGCACTCTGTCGTGTGTAAGTCCAACCTGATGATCACATAGTTATTAGTTATTTCATTAGTTTGGGTAGAGTGCTTGGTATGAGGGGGGTGCCGAATCACACCAATACTATAGGGGAGTGCGGATTGCGACTCAGGGCGAGCTCCAACCAAGTCCAGCCTCCCTTGCTGGAATGTTGTCATGGCTCTTGCCTTGGCATGTTAGCGCCTCGGAGACTAGGGTCGGTCACACACTTGAAATGTAACCTTCTCAAATTTATCAATAAAGTGGGATTTTCCTCAAACTGACTCTGATTACCTTCTGGGTTTCAGTGTTCGGTAAAAGCGCCAGTTGTAAGGCCGCTTCCAAATTTTTAAGTTGGCACATAGCTAAGGGTCGTATCCCGGGACGCCAGCGGTATGCCGTCCGGGACCATTCGGTCCGTGGCGCCAGCAGTATGCTGTCGGGACCATTTGGTCCAGGAACTGGTTGTTTCCATATCTGTCGTGGCTTGTGGTTCTGAGTGTTCCTTGCATGAACATGAATGGGTTAAGCTCTTGGGAAATGGGCTCTAACCTGTCGGCTGAGTTGGATGGTTTGCTTGGGTGGAAGTTACCTGTTTATGGCTGTCTAGTCTGGCGTGGCGCCAAGTTGGCTTCCAGCGCTCGTGACGAAGCTTTCAGTTGGTTAAGTCTGATGTAAGTCAGACCGCTTGCTTGTAATGGATGTTACTCGTTTGTAACGAAGCTTCGAGTTAGTTAAGTTTGATGTATGTCGGGCGGCTTGCTTGGAGGGAAGTCACCCACATCGGGACCCCCGATCTGGCATGGCACCAGGTTGGATCTCAATGTTGGTTTTCGGAACTTCAAGATGGTTAAGTCTGATTGTTGTTGGCGAGTTGGCTGCTTGTATGTCAAGTGGGTTTGGATGGCAAGAGTTGAAGGCTGGGAAGCTAAGTCGTGGTTCTCGGCTCCCTTCACATGTGGTATAAGAGCCGACTGGCCGGTCAGCTATGCGGATCTCACGGAAATGGCCACGGTTTGGGGTTCATCAAGACAACTGTTGTGCAAGGTTCTGCCCACAGTGTAAGCACGGGTGCGTCCATGGTCGGGGTGGTCGGCAGAACGGGAGACTTGATGAGTCAAGGTGCTGCCCTTGAGGTGTAAGCACGGTCAGTTCTCGTGGTTCGGGCCTGGCGATGTCTGCACGTAGGAAAGATGAGGCAAAGTGCTGCCTAGGGAGGTGAAAGCACGGTCTGTACCTTGTGGGGTGCGGGGCGACATGTTCAAACTGTATGGGTTAACCATTGATACAGAGATGCTGCTCGAATTCGGGTGTAAAGCACGGGTGGTTAGCTGCCATTGCGGGATAGCTGCCGATCGTTTAGCTATAAAGGCTATCGACCAAAAACTGGTGGGGCATGACTGAGGCAATGTGCTGCTTAATGGTGAAAGCACGGATAGTTGGAGGGGTGTCCTATGTGGGCTGATTCTATGATCGAACTGTATGGGCACGACCAGACAAAGGTCCGTTGGCAGGACCATCAGTTTGCATGATTGCTTGTGATACAAGGAGCTGATGGCTCGAGAAGGAACCTTTTCTTTTGAAGGCTGATACCATCAAACAAAGAGGACTACAGAATCTGTGGGGCAGATTTGCAGTTCAAGTACTCGCATGTGAACGGCAACGAAACGACTCAATGTTTGCAAAGGACAAATGGCTAGCCTATTTCTTGGGTTAGTTTCATTTGCGACAACGCCCACCAGACCCAAGCAGAAAGTCAAAAAGTCGGAAAGGGCAATTTCAGGGGAGATCTTTTATGGAGCAGTTGGTCTTCATTTTGGGACGGCCACCTTCGAATTGAAACTCACTGAGCATGGGTGATATCCAGTATCAGTTGGGTTTTTCCTCAAAGGGGAAAGACTAGGATCCTCTTCAGAGATTGGCAACAAGTTGGATCGAGCCATAATCCTAGCAAATGGGAAGCAAAGTATTGGAAAGGCTTTTTGTCTGAAGAACTCTACTCTAAGTCTGATCAGCTGATTTTATAAGTGGAGGGGAACTATCACACACACCTCTCTCTTGGGGCAAATTTTGAATGAAAGTTGATCAAAATGGGGGCAAATTCAAGGTGACCTAGCCATACTCACATGAGGAGACTGGCGAACTTTGGACCTAATAAGTTGACAAGTTTTTGTTGTGAAAAAAAAAAGTTTGTTATAGGCTTTCTCTGGACCAGCAATGATGAGGAAACATATGAGTACGCTGGCTTGTGTTACGTGTAAGGCAGCTGATCAATGAAGGAACTGTGAAAGTTGAGTCTTGCATGAGAGACATGGTATTTCGAACGGACGCTAAGGGACAGTTCGCGTTGAGATCGGACTAGTGCAAACTCTGGGTGCATGTGTCTGATTCAAAGAGAGCTACTTGAAGCCAAGCTCGATGTACACTTCTTGTTTTGAGTGTGAGGCAACTGACCAGTGATGGAATTGTGAAAGTCAAGTTTTGCGCGACGGACATGGTGCTTCAAACAAACGCGAAGAGATAGTTCAGATGCGGATCAAACTGGTGCGACCCTTTGGCTTTCCACGAGGTCAATGATTACATTTGGGCTGATTCAAAGAGCTACTTCAAGCTAAGTGAGAGGTGCATTGCGGAGGACTCAATCTTTGCCTACCTTAAAGAGCCAAGATGGAAAAGTATCAAGATCAGGCTGGGACAAGGAGAGAAATCAAGGTGCAGAAGCAACAAGGCACGGAGTGGACCATAAAGTGGGCAATCAAATAATAAATCCTTTGGCTCAGGGAGCCCTGATACCTGTGCGAAACTGAACAAATGTGGAGCTCAGGGAGCTCAACACAAAGTGCATCAAGGACAAATCAGGAGCTCAAAGGAGTTCCAATGTCGAAAGTCAGAAGCGACAGGGACGAACATTTCAAAGAAAGGCCTCTGTCACCAGTTAATCTACGCTTTTCCCAGACAAAGATATATTTTCAAGTTATGTACTCTTTTAGTACAAAGAGCTGGGCCTCCGACTTGTGGTGTGCCAGCTTCAATGTTAGTAAAAAGTGGCCAGTAAATTGAGTACTGTGCCAAGTAGCTTAAATGTGTAGTTATTTTAATTGGGAGACACCTTTACTTTAATCTGACATCTGATGAGGACATCAGATTTTATAAAGGTGGGGTGGATGTTGTAAAGCTACCTTTACAAGCTTTACTTCCGGCGCCATCGGCCCCAGCTATGTCCCCGGCGCCAGCAGCGCCCCTGCTGCTCCCGGCGCCAACGGCGCCAATGGCGCCGGCGTCGCTCCTGGTGCCACTGTGACCAGAATCCAGCCGGCGCCAAGTTCCTATGGCTGAAAATCTTTGATCGGTTCTAGCGGAGTCAATAGAGCTCAGATCGATGTGCAATCACCTCACACGATCTAGGCATGATTAAAGGAAGCCTGGGGATCAATAAATTCTAGAGAGAGAAAATGACTTTCTAGAAAGAGAAAATCCTAGAGAGAGAAAAATGTGCTTTACCAGCTTGGGTAGAGTGCTTGGTATGGGGGGGGGTGCCGAATCACACCAATACTATAGGGGAGTGCGGGTTGCGACTCAGGGTGAGCTCCAACCAAGTCTCAGCCTCCCTTGCTGGAATGTTGTCATGGCTCTCGCCTTGGCATGCTAGTGCCCCGGAGACTAAGGTCGGTCACACACTTGAAATGTAACCTTCTCAAATTTATCAATAAAGTGTGATTTTTCTCAAACTGACTCTGATTACCTTCTGGGTTTCAGTGTTCGGTAAAAGCGCCAGTTGTAAGGCCGCTTCCAAATTTTTAAGTTGGCACATAGCTGAGGGTCGTATCCCGGGACGCCAACGGTATGCCGTCGGGACCATTCGGTCCGTGGCGCCAGCGGTATGCTGTCGGGACCATTTGGTCCAGGAACTGGTTGTTTCCATATCTGTCGCGGCTTGTGGTTCTGAGTGTTCCTTGCATGAACGTGAATGGGTTAAGCTCTTGGGGAACGGGCTCTAACCTGTCGGCTGAGTTGGATGGCTTGCTTGGGTGGAAGTTACCTGTTTATGGCTGTCCAGTCTGGCGTGGTGCCAGGTGGGCTTCGAGCGCTCGTGACGAAGCTTGCAGTTGGTTAAGTCTGATGTAAGTCAGACCGCTTGCTTGGAATGGATGTTATTCGTTTGTAACGAAGCTTCGAGTTGGCTAAGTTTGATGTATGTCGGGCGGCTTGCTTGGAGGGAAGTCACCCACATCGGGACCCCCGATCTGGCATGGCACCAGGTTGGATCTCAATGTTGGTTTTCGAAACTTCAAGTTGGTTAAGTCTGATCGTTGTTGGCGAGTTGGCTGCTTGTATGTCAAGTGGGTTTGGATGGCAAGAGTTGAAGGCTAAGAAGCTAAGTCGTGGTTCCCGGCTCCCTTTGGGATGCCTGCGCTACAAGAATTGTGGCATGACCTGTACGAGGATTTGTGTTCCAGCTTCCAACACCTGAGCAACTACTTTTTGATAGGCACCAATGGTTTCTTTAGCTTTGCCAACTCAGTAAAAGATATTCCTTTGAACCTATCAAAGCGGCCTTGGAATCTCTGAAGGGCCACTTTGTACGTTTCCACTTTCTTGAACAAATATGCGATCTCCGTCGGAGTGACTAGATGATCTGGTATTTGCTTCTGAAGATACACATCACGCTCAAGGGTGGTCGCATCCAATTCACCTTGGAGACGCGTGCGATCCTACTCAGCCATCTGCAATTGACCCTTTAGTAGTTGCACTTGTTGCTCTGCATCCTGCACGGCCTTGTCCACCTGATCCTATGTTGTTGTCAGGACATTTTGCAGGGAGCTAATGTATCCTTCGAGGCGATCAACCTGTTGTTGTGCCATCTTCTTTTCAGCTTCAGATTTGTCTTCGTGCTGCTTGGCGATCTTCAATTCTCTATCCAGCTAGACAATCTTCTGGCTGATGAGAGTATTTTCTGATCCCAGATCTGAAATTCTCTCCTCCATTTCTTTTTTCTTGTCAAGCACAGACTGGATCACTTGCGCAAGGCTTGAGACCAAACCGAGAGCATCACTAGAATTTACTGTCGTGGAGGCGTCAGCAACAGGAGGACCTGATGGTACTGTCCTTGGTTGGCATAAAATAGGTGCCGGTACTTCTTATTCAAAACAATCTTCTTCCTCAAAACCCTAGCACGGTGGCGTCGAACTGCTTCGGTGCTTTCACAGCCTAGTCGACCCGCAGTGTGGCTGGGCTATCTTCAGCTTGAAGTTGTTGGCTTGAGTCTTCAACATTGATAGTAGTGTCATGGATTTGTTCGAATCCTCTTCCAGGGGATTGGAGTTCAAACGGCGCAGGGCTCTGAGACATTTCAAAAACGTCAAAGGCCCCAAGGGGGTCGGAATCATCGAACATATCCATAAAATATTGTGTGTTTGGTGAAATAGCTTCGGTGTGCGGGGGTGAGGCGGCCTGGGCAGCCGTGATGAGAATGGTAGCCCCAATGGTCACAGACTGTCCTTGTGTGGAAATAGAGACAAGGGAAGCATCAAAGACAAGGGGAATAGGAAGTGCAGTGCGAACAATAGTAGGGGGTGGAAGTGCAGCTGACGACGTATGCCTAGTATGACGTCATGACGCGGAAGGCGAGTCAGGAATGACGATCTCGCTATGTAGACGACGTCGACTATGTGAATTGGAGGCTTGGTGGGATGACTCGGCCGGTGCTTCTTCATAGACCAAAAGCACAGAATCCAGGTGGAAGCCATGGATTTTGTTTTACAGGTGAGAGGCAGCTAGAAGAGACAACAATGAACCAGCAACGAACTGCTGCTTAGTATTGCTCTTAATAGCTCGTTTGAGCTCACCAGAAACAGTCTTGAACCAATTATATGGTTCAAGAGGGGCTTTGGCTAGCTTGGTATAGGGGTCAACTATTCTATGGAGGATCTGTGAAGTAATGCGGTCTTTCTTGAGGTTGCCAACCATCAGGAAGCTATTCAGTAGTTGGGCAACAACGTGTATGGAAGGCTCAATGATGGCATCAAGAAGGTAGCCATCATTAGTCTAATGCAGATCGTTGGTTAGGCCAATGTAAGGCTTTATGGCCTGTTTGGCCTGCTTACGATTAGGTGAGGCTTGTGTTTCAGATGCTATACCTATGGCAGCAAGGGCGGCCTCAGTGACGCGCACCTTGCGTGTTGCTCCCTGAAAGGTGATATAAAATTTGGATTTCTCCTCCTTCCACGTACTGAAGGCAAGAGTGATGAAATCCATGTTGATTCTCCCAGAAAAGGCTCTTTTCAGTTTTCAGATGACATGCTCATACAAGGCATTTTTCTACCAAGAGAGCCTACAACTGTTCTTTATGAGGTACTTTTGACATGGACACTAGAATGCTGCTATTTTTCTTCCTTGCGCCTATGGATGCACATATGCTCTACTCCAGTGTAGCTAGTTTGGCATGAATTTGATGCATTTTGCAGCTCTTTGCTTCGGGATGGTAGAGGCTTTGGATATGCATCTAGAGTGGTGGTATTTCTTATTCTTAAGCAGTCCAGTTTATAGACTCATTTATCGCTTTGCAAAGCACAAGTGCCCTACTGCACATCATTCAAATTTCAATCGATTTATCAATTAGTAGTCAATGCAAGGTCGTGCCTAGTGTTTATTCTACATTTGGATTTCTAATCATTCTTCTTCAAATGAGCACTATCGCAACCCTAATATCCTTAGGATCATTTTGGGCCAAACAGACTGTATCGACATGTTCACTTAGGTATTAGGGACTTGCAGAGTTTGTTTGTACAAAAGTCACGTGGTCCAAAGCCATTCAACCCATACGCACACGCACACACACATCCATAAAGACCCACTCTAACCCTCACACACACACACACACACACACACAAACACATGCAAATGCACACAACACAACACGCACACAAATACACGCACAATGCACAACACACAACACAATGCGCACACCTACAAACACACGTAGACCCACACACACACTCATACACACACACACACACACACACACACACACACACACACACACACACACACACACACGCACGCACAAACACACCCACCCAGTCTAAGCCTAAAGCCTAAAGCTACAGCCTAATTCTAATCCACAACCCACACACACACACACTCCCTAAACTCACACACACTCCGTAAACACACGCATACACACACACCCTCCATAAACACACACATGGCACACACACAGGACATGCACATACACACACTCGCACACACACACAAACACACACACATACACAAAGCCATTAGGGCACACACACACACGCATGGTGTCCAGCATTGACGCACATCCATCGGCATCGACGCACGTCCCGTCATAGCCCGTCAACGACGGGCACTCACAACTAGTGTGTATATATATATATATATATATATATATATATATATATATATATATATATATATATATATATATATAGTACATTATACTTGGTTTATAGCGAAACCAATCAATTGAGAGATGAAACAATCCCAATGATATTATGAATCAAGTGTTGGATTTTTTCCAATTCAATTTTTATAAAAGTGAAATGTATTATTTCTCTATTCACATGTGTCATTAGTTATTTGAATGCTACATCAAAAAAATCTATTTTGAAATTGGTATTTACAATTTAAGATATTTGCCACAAATTCTTTTGTGTGTAGTGCTTGAAAGTAAAGGAGGCGCACAATGTACATCTTTATTGAAGGTATTTAAATTTTGTTTTTCTCTTTTCAACACACTTTGGATGGATATCAATGAACCAAACAAAAGTCAAACATGCAAATTTGTATAAAGCTTTGATCTTTATGTATGGAGGAGCACACATGAGCAAACAAACACCAAACAATCCAATTCGTATGCAAGAAGCAAGAATTCACAAGCTCTAAAAAAGGTATGTTTATGAAAATAGATGAATTTTTTGTGGGTCACTTTAATATATACACAATATATATCATGACAAACTATATTACAAAGTTGTATCACAAAAATGAAATTAATGTGAAGTTGTGATTTTTTAATGCTTGTAATGAATGGGGTTATGTCATTTTTGCAACCACAGAAAAGTATCAAATTATGGAGCTTCGTGAAACCTCTCTTTTAAGTTTTAATTATACAATGAATGTTACAATTGTGAAACTTAGCAATGTTATCTCAAGTGTAATGATTGATCTTATTATCATATTAGTTTTATATGTGCGATTTTAATAAAAGACCATGGCCAATCAAGATGAGGAGAGAGTTCTAACAAAAGGAAATAAAAGAACATTGGTCTATAAGGAGCAAGATGAAATGAGAAAAGAAGTAAATATTCTTAGCATGTTCATTGATAATATTGTCACAACTTTCTTTAGATCAAAATATTGATTTTCTTGGTAAGCATAAAGCGCCAATTCATTCTTAGGTTATCTTGCTTAAATAATAACAATATTTTGTTTATGTAGTAACATGAAATATTTGTTTTAGATGTGCTTATGTATCCATGTGAATCAAACTTGTAGGTTATTCTACTCGGCGCAATAGTAGACATTGTGAACATCAAGAGAACGGTTGTTGATAGTGGCACTTTAGAGAGTAAAGACCCTAAGTGCACATGGCATTGTAGTCCCATTGGAGATGGTTACTTTCTTTTATGGGTGAAAGAAGTATTAGCACCGAAGAAGAGTTCCTTAAACCACAAGCAATTTCGAACTTTAGCAGAAGTTGTTAGGCGACAACTTGAATGGCCCAAAACTCTCATTGTAAAATCACAAATAGTTTAAGAGAAAATATTTTTGCTATAATTTGTTTTGTATTCAATTGAGTTTCAATGATTTGTCATCTTTTTTATTTTATCGTTAAATTTGCTACACGAAACATCGGACCAATGTGTTCCGTAAAATCGGGACTCAGCAAATTCAACGACGGCTTTTATTGGTCGTCATTTCAGCCATTGGTTTTAAGTACATGGATTAAATGACGACCTCCAAAAATGTCATTTATATCTACTTAAATGATGGCTTTTGGCCGTTATTTTTTCCCCTTTGGCCTAGTGAATCAAGAAGCCCTAGTAAAGAAATTATTGCGCACTATTTTGATTCTATGTAACATCATATATCATTACCAATCCCATCATCATCGGGTTTTCATTACATTTGTAAATTAGAAAATTCCAAAAGTACAAAAAAAAATAGAAGCACATAGTTGTTTTTTTGTAGAGATTGTCAGAGTCTATATGATAGTGCCACACGTGTTGTTGATAAAAAAAAAACTACAATTGTGGGAAAAAGGAGTGGATTGTTGATATTCAAACCATGATAATGTAGGGGTAAAGTGATGTATGTGTCGTTAGTTTGAGTGGGAGAAATAATGACATGCAATTAGCCAATCATTTAGAGCTTGTGAGTGAATGATAACAATGCTTAGGATCCAATGGAGAATTACAATGACCACTTTGTTGCATACCCTCACCTGTACAATGTCTTTGAATGCCCTCATGATTTTCAAAGCTAATTCCATGTAATTTCTAAACCAAGGCTTGCCTGAGACAAATTAGTGCATGCCATTAGGAACCAATATTGAAATTACCTAACCTAAGTCTTCAAACTTTCAAGCACTTTCTAAAACAATGACTTTCTGACAGACCTCAACTAAGTGGAATATGTAGCCAAGGCCAAGAAAGACCAATCTAAAATAGTTGCACAAGCATGGATGATTCTTCACTTTGTTTTAAGAGTAATCCCATGATTGCAAGCGATGAATCAAAGATGGGCTATGGCACATGGGCCCTACTTTTGATTAATCCCATGTTATACTCTAATTCCCTAAATTGTAACAATGATTTTGTTGATAGTGGAATCATTTAGGAGACGTGACTTCATCCCTACACATATAAAATTTTAGTATTGGCTTAGTGGCTCATTTACGAAAATGACTTTTCATATGTATGACATGCCAAAATACAAAATAAGTTGCAAGAACTTTCCATGTATTGAAGACTTGCAAGAAGTCGTGTTATCTAAAGAGCATGGGATTGCAAATGTTCAAGCAAGAAGCTCAAGAAGGAGGAGAAGAGAATTTCTTCTCAAAAGGCAAGTACAAGGGCAAATGGAAAGGTAAGGGATACCGTGGATCAAGTACAAGGTGAGGCTTCTTCCTTTTGGTGGTAAAAAAAAAAATTCAAAGTTGAAGTGCTTTTATTGTGGTGTAAAAGGACACTTTGCTACTGAATGTTCTAAAAAGAGAAGAGAGCAAGGAATCAAGCAAGTCAATCTAATTGTTGATGAGGATGAGCTACATGTTTTTGATTCTCAATTAATGTCTTCTAGCTTGATGTAAAATGAGGGTGATATTGACCCTTGGTGAATTAATAGTGAAACAATCTCACACATGACAAGTCACAAGGAATAATTTCCTTTCTTGGTGAAATTCAATAGAGAATAAACTCAACACAAAGATCAAGTGTTTAAGATAGATGGGTGAGGTGAGTATATCATTACAAAGTTCAAATATGGGCACCCATAGTTTTCGTGGGCACAAGCACTAAGGCACGTCTTTCCTGTGTTGTAATAATATGTTTGCTAATAGTGGAATCATTTAAGAGATGTCACTTTATCCACACATATAAAATGCCATTAGTGGGTCAAACGCTCATTAACGAGAACAGCAAAAAATGTAGGTCCTTGTAGGATATGCCAAAATACAAAATACATTACACTTACTTTTAACATTAACTAGAATGTTCTTTCATATGTATGACACGCTAAAATAGGTTGCACTTCCTTTCTATGACATTGATTTTCTCACAAACGTTCAACTAAGTGGAACGGGTCAGGTCCGTGTCTTTCTTCAAAATCGAAAGACCACACTCCCATATTTGCAACAGGCGCGTAAGGAATCACAGGTTGGGGCCTCTGCTCTGGCTTCGTAAGTGGGGCAGAATCTCATTCATCATACATAAGCAGCTCGTTCATAAAACACAAAGGACTCAGACTGTGGCAAGTGCTTGTTCACTTACTTCTCCACTTCCACTTCTGTTTTCTTCTGGCAATTGAATTATCCTTTGGGAAAGTTTGATCCTTGGCAACAGCTTGAAATATGGTAGGAAGCAGTAGAGATGCCCACAGTTGTGGAAGGACGAGGCATCCCGGAATCGAGATGCCCAGGTTTCCGACGAAGAGGGGGAAGATTAAAGAAGCCGTTGCGGCTTGGTTTGTTGCGTCGCTATGCCGCTGCTTTCAAGCCCGTTAAATGCAAGATTGTATTGCCTACGATAGAAGCTGCCGCACTGGAATTGCATGACTGAACTTTCCACAAGCCTACAACAATATACATGAAGCTGGAACATAATGGTCAGCACGAGAAATTTGCTGAGGAAACAACAGAGTAGCAATTGCATATAGGTACAGAGAAACGTAAAAGTAACTGATATTTGGAGAAAGAAGAAGGTTATAACTTAAAGTTAAATATTAATGGCTGAGGCAGCAAGTGAGCACCCACGTTTCTAAGATGATTGTTGTACTACAGTGGGTTGTAATTACTGAAATCTGAAAGAGCCAGTATCTAAGTATTTTGAGCAGCTGTCCATTTTTCGTGCTTTGCTGTAGTATTTTTCGTTGAACTGGTTGGTTGTATTCATAAGTTGGGTTAGGGCGTCTTCACATGATCGTTCATCCTGCAATAAGTTGCAGCGTAATTTACCTTGCAAGGATGGTGTAATGATGGCTTTCCTCATGTATATATGCTATTGCATTGTGCTGAGGTGTCCTTTGTATTTTGGGAGGTGTCTTTTGTATTTTGGGACCACCTCCACGAGCATGATGTCCATCCAATTTTCTCTCTCATATGAATCTGCCATTCTCTCTCCTCTCTCAGGTGAATTCAATTTCTCTCTCCTCTCTCTGGTGAAATGCACGTTCTCTCTCCGATGGAATGCACGTTCTCTCTCCTCTCTCCAGTGGAGTGTGCATGTGCTATGTGGCAGCCCGTCATTGGCTGTCCACATCCACATTCCACCACAAATGTAAAAAAATTTGCAAAAAAAAACTGGTCCACACGTACGGCCGTACGGCCGTACCGTACGGCCAAAAAACGAAAAAAAAAAATCCTTCGCACAATGGCATTACGTAGGGGAAGGCCCGAAGCCCTCGGGCCTTCCTTGCTGGTCGGGGCCAGCCCTCGGGCAAGGGCCCTCCCAGCAAGGAAGGCCCTCAGGCAGGGCCTTCCCCCCCCCCCCCCACTAAAGTTTCAAAAGCAAGCAAGTGTAGGAGGTGCTTCAAGTACTAATGTTCACTACACGTTTTAAACGCCGCTGCCACTAATTGATGTTGGTCCTTGAAATCAATGTCCTAAAATTAAATTTTTCTTTTCATGAAGGAAATGGCCTTGAGTTCTATACCACCAAAATAAGGTTGTCTTTACACAACCTTCAATATAGAAGGTTATGTAATTTGTCAAATCTTAGATAAAATAGGGTTTTTTTTTTTTAATTCGCATCCAAGAAGGTTTTTCTCTACAACTATTTCGTCAAGGGCAATATGACGAAAAGCCCCTTCTCCGGCAAAATACCCTTGGAGTTGCCCCCCCCAATCTCATTTTTAGCTTTCTCTTACATTTATTGGACCATTTTGCTGCATCTTACAATATGATTGGTCCAAATTGTCAAATGAAATCAAGAGGTGCTATGTCACTAGACCTCTACCATCAAGCCAAGTGTAAGTAGCCTCCACTATCACGAGCTAATCCAACTCTAAATTTGGCATAATCACTTATTTGCAAATGTACAATGACTGGTTTTGAAAGAGGACTCCCAAACCTCAAGATAGCTGACTTTTACAATTTTCACATTCCTCCTTAAAAGATATCTATCTAATTCAACATAAATCTTGAAATCAAGCCAAGATTAGATCTAAACTTACAAAAGCATTCTTGAGCAATGGTTTGGTGAGAAGATCGACAATACATGAAGATGATCCAAAATGCTTCAAGATGATTTCTCCTCCAATAACCTTTTCCCTTACAAAATGATGTGCAACCTTAATATGTTTGCTTCTTGTTGGCAAGAGCTTGAGCTGAGATGTTGTCACACTTGATGATAGGTAGATCTCCATCCTTGATGCACTTGAGCTCCATAAGTAATCTTTTGATCCATAATACCTCTTTAGTAGTGGTTGTAAGGGCCTTGTACTCTTCTTCACATGAAGATAATGATATAGTATCTTGTTTCTTGGATAACCAAGACACAAGATTGCCTCCAATAAGGTGGTAAAAGCACTAGTGGACTTTCTCTTTGTCACTTGCAAAGTCCGAATCCGAGTAGGCAACCATTGATAGATCTTCACTTTTATAGATCAATCCATAATCAAGTGTGGAAGATACATATCTCAAGATATTTTGGGCTGATTCTAATGGCAAATCTTTGGATCTTGCATGAATTGACTCAATTTATGCACACTAAAACTCAAATCTGGGCTAGTTATTGTCAGCTATATAAGGGAGCCAATAAGACTCCTATAAAGGGTGATGTCCTCAAAGCATCTTTCATCCCCTTTGATAGGACCTTTTACAACATTCTCCATGGGAGTATCAATGCTCTTGCAATTTTCCATATGAAATTTTTCAAGCATAGAAAGAGTATACCTAGATTGACTAATAAATGCTAGATCTTGACAAGGATCTAATTCGAGGCTGAATATGTAGTGAAGCTCACCTAGATCTTGCATTTTCACTACCTAATGCACTTTTTGTCTCATCAACAAATTTCATGGAACTTCCACTCAAGATGATATCATCCACATAAATAACGAGAATAACGATTTTGCTATTTACAAACTTTATATACAAAGATGGATCATATGCACTTAGATTGAATCCAAGTGATATAAGATATGAATTGAACCTTGCATACCAAGACCTTGGGGCTTGCTTAAGTCCATAAAGACTTTTGAATAAGAGACACACTTTGGATTCATCACCTTCTTTGATAAAGCCCTCGAGTTGCTCCATATAGATTTCTTCCTCAAGCAAGAGAGAAGATTTTCACATGTGAAAATCTAGAATGAAGATGATTTTGATTGCTCTATCATGAGTTTTGGGGGTTCTATGCCAAATCCTGTTGGAATTCATGCTCAAGCCCAATTCCATTAGGTTATGAGCATCCTGAAAAACCCCGTTTATACCTATCTTTGAAAACACAAAAAAAAAAATGATGTCTCGAAAAAATATTATAACAGAAACTTGACTTGCATTTTTCAAAAAATTTTGATACTGTATCGACTCAAAAATCCAAGATTTTTCGATATCCAAAAGTTAGAATTTTTCGATACTATATCGACTCGAAAAATCCAAGATTTTTCAATACCTAAAAAATATGAATTTTTTGATATGGGATCAACTCGTAAAATCCGTAATTTTTCGAGTCGGTGTGTATTTTCGAGTCAGTGTGTATTTTTTCGAGTCTTTGTAAAATTTCGATACTGTAAGATTTCTAACCTGCATCGCAAAGTTGACAGTCCACCTACTCCTGTACATACATTCAATATAAAATGACGGCTACCTACTGCAAGATGGATGTAGTTAATTAAGTAGGTTAATGTCAGCTCGCTGGAAAGTATCAAATTTTTTCTAATTTCCTACATGGTATCAGAGCGGGTGGCTCAGTAATCTGCAATTTTTATTGCGGATTCAATCTTGTATATTGTTTCTACCAACGATATCACACACAATACCAAAATGGATTCGAGTTCCAATTCTTCTCTGATTGACAAGCTCGATGAAGAGAACTACCATTTTTGGAAGTTCAAGATGAGAGTTGTTTTACTAGCCAAGAAACTATGGGACATAGTTGATGGTACTGAAGTCAAACCAGAGGGAGATGTGGCTAGCATCACCAAATGGAGGCAACGAGATGACAAGGCATTTGTCTTAATCACACTAAATATCAAAAACTCCCAGATCAGTCATATTCATTCTGCTCAAACAACCAAGGATGCCTTGGACATCCTAGCAACACTTTATGACGTCAGAGATGTCACATCTAAACTCCATCTAAGGAAGAAGTTCTTCACATTGAGAATGTCTAATGCAAACACTATTTTCAGCCATCTTAATACCTTCAAAAATCTTATGGAGTAGATGACTGCAATAGGATCAAACATTGAGAATTCAGATGCAGTAATGACTCTTCTATCGAGTCTCCCTGAAGCCTATGAAACTTGGGTCATGGCCATTTCGACCTAGCAGCAACTTACTCTATCAAGAGTTATTTCAATGCTGCTACAAGAGGAGATCAAAAGAAATGCTGCTACAAGAAGAGATCAAAAGAAATGCTTCCTCCTTAGGCTCAGGATCTGATCCTCAGGCTCTTTACACAAAGAGAAATCAGAAGTTCAAGTCAAAGAATTTCATAAAATTTGATTATTCAGGAAAACGGAACAACATGCAACCAGGATCGAATTTTGGCTCTGAGTCGAATTTTGGCTCAAGGTTGAATTTTAACTCAAGATCGAATTCTAGCTCAGGGTCGAATTTGAGTTTTCCTTTATCATCCCAGCCAATGTAAAAACTCTTCTACAAGTATTGTAAGAGGACTGCTCATCTCATTAAGGATTGTAGAATACTCAAGTATAACAATGAAAAGAAGAAGCAGTTGCAACGACAAGCGAATGCTGTCTCAACCAGTAACTCGATCCCGCATGAAGAGGAGGATGAAACTGCCTTTATGACTAGTGTCAGAAATTTTCAGGATATCGATTCCTGGTACCTAGACTCTGGAACAACTCAGCACATGACTCATCATTGGAACTGGTTCCAAAACTACAAGCCTTTCACCCATTCTAGAGTTGTGCAGCTTGGAGACAACTCAATACTTTCCATTGAAGTTGAAGGGACAATGAGAGTCGAATTTTAGAAAGGTGTTGTTAAGTTGTTATCCAATGTTTTGTATATTCTGAATCTTACAAAGAATCTACTTTCTATCAGTAGAATCACTGATTTTGGTCATAGAGTAGAATTCGATACAGAAGGCTGCACCATTCTTGACAAGTCTCGAAAAATTTTAGCCTTTGGTAGATGTTGTGGATATCTTTATAAGCTTAGTCACTACTATTCCACAAATAGTCAAGCTCTTCACAAATCTACTTCTGATTTAGCTAACATGTTGTGGCATTTTAGATTAGGCCATTTGAACTTCACTAGTATTAAACTAATGTCAAATCAAAATCTAGTTCAAGATCTTCCTTCCATTAGCAAATCCGATACTCCTTGTGAAAGCTATATTATCAACAAGCATGCTAGAAGTCCATTTATTTCCCATATTGTTCATACTTCTAGAGATTTGCTAGATCTTGTGCATAATGATATTTGTGGCCCAATGCAGACTTCTTCCACAGGGGGAGCCTTTTATTTTCTAACTTTTGTTGATGATTTTTCTCGAAGAACTACAACTTATTTCTTGAAGAACAAATTCAAGACTTTCAAGTTCTTCAAGCAGTTCAAAGCATCTGCAAAAAATCAGACCCAAAAGAAAATAAAAGCTCTATGTTCTGATCTGAGTTCAAGGAGCGAATACATTCACTAGCACACCCATTACTTTACTCTTTGCATTATTGCCACCCAAAATATACCATGTTCATTCGCCACTTCTGTACACATGTGGAATACATCAACAATACACCACGATCTACTCCCCTTAGTCCAATGGAGTACCAGAAAGGAATAATCGAACACTTATTGAAAGTGCCAAAAGCATGATGGCCCATTCTTCCCTTCCAAAGAAGTTTTGGACAAAAGCTGTCACTACGGCTGTCTATTTGCAGAATCAATCCATCACTAAAGCCCTGAATGGCAAGACATTGTATGAGGTGTGGACTGGATTGAAACCATCACTCAAAAATATTCGAGTTTTTGGTTGCATTGCCTACGCTAAGATTCCTACTGATCTAAGAAAAAAGCTGGACAACAAAAGTAGAAAATCGATTTTCATTGGCTACTCCCCAGATCACAAAGCATACAAACTCTACAACCTGGAAAATCAGAAGACCTTCACGAGCAGGAATGTCATATTCATGGAAGATCAATTTTTCAACCATAAGGGAAATGCTCCAGAAAAATCCAACCCAAGGATCGACTAGTCAAAATTTGATCCAAGGGTCGAAAATTCAAAATTCGATCCAAGTATCGAAAATAGCTCAGGGATCGACAATCAAAAAATTGATACTGACTCAGAAAATGAGTTGGAACCTCAACATATCGAACAACATCAAAGGAACGAATTTCAACCCAGAAGATCGAGTCAATCCAAACAGCCTCCATCCCGGGATTATCCGGTCTCTTATTTTGTGCAGGAACCAGACATAGTTCATGAGGCAATGTCAACACCCGATGCTGATCAGTGGAAAGCAGCCATGAATGCAGAATTTGATTCTGAGATCGAGAATCAAACGTGGACTATAACTGATCTGCCAAAGGATCGAAATCCGATACCATTCAAATGGTTGTTCAAAATGAAGTATGATGCTGAAGAGAAAATAAATCGATACAAGGCTAGATTGGTAGCCAAAGGCTTCTCTCAGATTTCGGATCTAGGTTATTCAGAAACCTTCAGTCTTGTGGTAAAGCATGCTCCAATCCATTTACTTCTCTCCTATGCAGCTGCAGCAGATCTCGAAGTTCACCAGATGGATGTCCAAATTGCATTCCTCAATGGCACCATTGAAGAGAGGATCTACATGTCCCATCTAGAAGGATACGATCTAAAGGACAAGGAGCACCTAGTGTGCAAAATTCATAAAGCTCTATATGGTCTGAAGCAGTCCTTAAGAGCCTGGCTTCAAAAAATTAATGCTTTCTTAATCATTTTACTCCAAACTCGGCAAACTCGAATGTCTATTTCAAGTCTGTATCAAATTCCTTCATCATCACTCTGTACGTTGATGATACTTTACTGTTTAGTTATAATCTGAATTTGTTGAAGGATACCAAATGCATGTTAGCGCAGGAATACAAGATGACAAATATGGGTCCTGCACCCACCTGTCTCGGAATTCAGATTTTCTGAATTCGACCCAACAAGCAGATTTTCATCAGCCAGCAGAGATACCTCACCAATGTGTTGAAGAAATATGGAATGGCCGAGTGCAAACCAAGCCACTTCCCACTCGACCCTGTCTTGAAGCTGTCAAAGGAACAATATCCAAAATTTGAGTCAAAGAAGGAGAAAATGAAGAAGTTTCCATTCACTCCATAATCAGTGCATTGATGTATGTTATGCTCTGCACTTGACCCGACCTTGCTTACTCAATCAACTCCTTCAGCCAATTTTTTTCAAATCCAGGTCCAGTCCATTGGAAGGCTCTCATGAAAGTCATGAAGTATGTCCAAGCTACAAAACATCTCAGCATCTATTATGGAGGCAACCAAACTACCAACATTCTGGAAGGCTACACAGATGCAGACTGGGCAGGAGATATCAATACCAGAAAATCGACATCTGGGTATGTATTCTTGTTCAATTAAGGCCCAATTTCATGGATCAGCCAGAAACAGACCTCAGTAGCATTATCCTCCACAGAATTGGAATACATAGCTGCCACAAATGCTACCAAGGAGGCAATTTGACTGAGAAACCTACTTGCAGATATCGAAATTATCCAGTCACATCCAACGACCCTCTACTGTGACAAGCAAAGTGCCATTGCACTATCTCTGAATCCGAGATTCCACTCCATATCGAAATCCGATATCGCTATCTCAAAGAAAAATTTCAAAGCAAGAAAATCTCTTTGGTCTATTGTAGGACAGAGTTACAGACAATAGATTACTTCACCAAGGCTCTAACAAAGGAGCATCATCTCAGATTTCATAACCTACTAAATCTGAAGATCGAAAATTTTCAAGATCCACATTAAGGGGGAATGTTGGAATTCATGCTTAAGCCCAATTACATTAGGTAATGAGCATCTTGAAAAACCCTATTTATACTTATTTTTGAAAACACACAAAAAAAAAGAAGGAAGTCTCAAAAATTATTATTGTAGAAACTCGACTCACAATTTTCAAAAAAATTTGATATCATATCGACTCAAAAAATTCAAGATTTTTTTATATCCAAAAGTTAGAATTTTTTGATACTGTATCGACTCGAAAATTCGACATTTTTTGATATCCAAAAAATAAAAAAATTTTGATATGGAATCGTCGACTCAGAAAATCCATAATTTTTTGAATCATTGTAATTTTTCAAGTCAATGTATATTTTTTAAGTCTTTGTTATTTTTCCAAGTCTTTGTAAAATCTCAATACTGTCAGAATTCCAATCTGCGTCACGACGTTGACAGTCCACCTACTCCTGTACATACATTCACTATAAAATGACGGCTACCTACTACAGGATGGATGTGGTGAATTAAGTAGGTTAATGTCAGCTTCCAAGTACTGATCATCTGACATTCAGTCATCAAGGAAGATCTGCATTGGAGTCAATGCACTGATTAGGTTATCATCCTGCAAGCATTTTTGTTGCAAACGGTTAAGTTCAATTTTTTGAGTTTGGTAGTTAATCATCAACAAGTTATCAGCTGAAGTCTTTTATGCGCCTTTTGTTTTGCGCCCATCTTCAAGCATTTTGTACTCAATTTTGATTATTATCAGAGTGCAAGTTTTTGTCCACCGTTGTTGTTCTATTGCGCATAGTAATATTCGATCCATCTTTAATGATAACTGGTAACTGTCACACTTCCGATCCACGCACCACCTGCTCACCACTTCCGTTGCAAAGTATCGAATTTTCTCTTATCTCCTACAAATCCACCCGTTGTACACTTGTAAATAAGTGATTAGGCCAAAATATGATCTAGATTAGCTCGAGCTAGTGTAGGTTGTTGACACTTGGCTTGATGCGAGGGCAAGGACGAAGCACCTCATAATGTCACTTGACCATGCGGATCAATCATAGCAAGAGGTGCACCAAAATGGTCCAATCAATGTAAGAGGTGGTCTAAGAGTGGTCCAATCTTTGTAAGAGGTGATTTTAGAGAGGTCCAATCATTGAGCTTCATTGCCATTCATCTTGGATCTCGAGCCACTCTATGAGAGTGTGTGAGCTTGATTCTACTCCTAGTTTTTTGGATGACAGTTTGGTGAAGAGCTCCAACACTTAGTTTTTTCTCTAAATTCTCTCTCTACCCGAGAGCAACTATTTGTATTCTCTCTCTACCTGAGATCAAGCCAATTTCAGACTTAGTTTTTTTAATCAAAAGCTTCCTTACAATGTGAATGTTGAATGGTGAATGATAGATGCATGTTTTGTGTGCTCTTGCTTAGAATTTTCAAGCTAGATTGTTTACATCAATTAAGTGATAGACCTATGTGCAATCACATGCACCTTAGAAGATCAATCACATTGATTTGTGAGTCCTCATATGTGTGAAAAGTACAATTGGTATTAGAGCTTTCCAAAGGATGGACGGCATGCATCAAGCTTGATGAGATTTTGCATGGAAAATTAAGATTTGAGAGTGTAGTTTAATCTCGATAGCTATCGAAGAGATTTTTGGACCAAGAGGGATCTAAAACACATTGATTAGATCCATGTTGGGTATTGTACGGAATGCAATTCTCATACACTTATGAGATCACCTATTTTTGAATGGTTGGTGTTTCTCCAAGGTAGATCCAAATCTAGTGCTTGATAGCTTGTTGGGAAGCTAGTGAAGTCTAGTTTGTGAGGCAATTGATTTCATGCACTATAAAAAAGTGTGTATAAAGGGCGGAAGGGCGGCCATTTTTCAGGCTGCCCTTTAAGCATGCCAAAAGGGAGGCCACCAATGTTGGGAGTGCTTAAAGGGCGGTCACTGAAAAATGGATGCATAAATGGTGGCCTCATGACCACTCTTTAGTTATAAAGAAAAAGTAAAGGGTGTCACTTTAGTGCTCTTTATGCACTTTCCAAATAATGGTTGGCCATTTGACCAATGTTTTTAGTCAATTGTGGCCTAAAGGGCAACTATTTTCTGCCCTTTAAACAATCTTGCATAAACAGCGATTGTTTGCCAACTTTTAAGCAATTATGGCATAAAGGGCAGTCGTTTGCCACCATATAAGCAATTGTGACATAAAGGGCAATTTTTTTCCACCATTTAGGCAATTGTGGCATAAAGGGCAGCTATTTGTCTCATGGTTGCTCTTTAGTTATAAAGAGAAAGTAAAGAGTGCCATTTTTGTGCTCTTTATGCACTATCCAAAGAATGACTAGCCATCTAACCAATGTTTGCATAAATAGAATGCTAAAAGGGTGACTCTTTATTGCTATGTTACATAAATGGTGGCAAATGGCCGCCCTTTAGGCAATTGTGGCATAAAACGCTACTATTTGCTACCCTTTAAAGAATCTTGCATAAACGGTGATTGTTTGTTGTCTTTTAGGAAATTGTGAGATAAAGGTCGGCCGTTTGCCACCATTTAAGCAATTGTGGCATAAAGGGCGGCTATCTGCCTCAGGCCGTTATATGTAGAAAGTAAAGGGTGCCACTTTAGTGTTCTTTATGCACTATTCAAATAATAATTGGCCATCTAACCAATGTTTGCATAAATAGAATGTTGAAAGGGTGATTCTTTATTGCTATGTTACATAAAGGGTGGCAAATGGCCACTCTTTAGGCAATTGTGGCACAAAGGATTCCACTATTTGCTGCTCTTAAAACAATCTTGCATAAAAAACGACTGTTTGACATCTTTTAAGCAATTGTGAGATAAAGGGCGGTTGTTTGCCACCCTTTGGACAATTGTGGCATAAAGGGTGGCTATTTGCTGCCCTTTAAACAATCTTGCATAAACGGCGACTATTTGTTGTCTTTTAAGCAATTGTGACATAAAGGGCTATCGTTTGCCGCCATTTAAGCAATTGTGGCATAAAGGGCAGATGTTTAGACAATTGTGGCATAAAGGGCAGCTATTTGCCTCATGGACACTCTTTAGTTGTAATGAGAAAGTAAAGGGTGCCACTTTAGTGCTCTTTATGCACTATCCAAATAATGGTTGGCCATCTAACCAATGTTTGCATAAATAGAATGCTAAAAGCGTGATTCTTTATTGCTATATTGCATCAAGGGTGGCAAATGGCCGCCCTTTAGGCAATTGTGGTGTAAAGGATGGCTATTTGCTGCCCTTAACACAATCTTGCATAAACGGTGATTGTTTGTCATCTTTTAAACAATTGTGACATAAAGGGCGGTTGTTTGCCGCCCTTTGGACAAATTGTGGCATAAAGGGCGGCTATTCGCCACCCTTTAAACAATCTTGCATAAACGATGACTGTTTGTCATCTTTTAAACAATTGTGACATAAAGGTGAGAAGTTTTCACATGTGTGAAGCTGCTTCAAGTACAAATGATCAAGAGAATGAATGATTGCACACTAAACTAGCTTCTAGTCCAAAAACAATGTGATGGAAAACATTGGCAAGCTAGTTAGCAACAAGTCAAGAGCATTCATCACAATCTAACTATCATTACACATCAAATTGATCAAATGGAAGCTTTACTTGAATAAGTGTATTCTTGAGGTACAAAGCCACCTTATTTATACTACAAGAGGCCTTCTAGAACTCGTGGAGAGAGAGAGAGAGAGAGAGAGAGAGAGAGAGAGAGAGAGAGAGAGAGAGAGAGAGAGAGAGAGAGAGAGAGAGAGAGAGAGAGAGAGAGAGAGAGAGAGAGAGAGAGAGAGAGGAGAGAGAGAGAGAGAGAGAGAGAGAGAGAGAGAGATCAATCTAGGTGCCACATTGCCTCTACCTCTCTACTAGATGACAAAAAGAGAAATGGATAAGAGTTGAGAATCTCTCTTTTTGAGAATCCTTGACCTACAAGAATAGCCTCACATGCTTCTTGATAGGTTCTAGACCTACACATCACTATGAAGACTAAAAATGTAACTTGACTCTAGTTGAGAAATTACTTGACTAGTCTATCTCAAGATTGGACAAACCCCAAAACTTGAATCTCTAAGTTTAATGTTATTTAATTTTACAATACTTTACACTCCTCCTTAAAATGAAATAATATTTACAATATTAAGGACTTGGAGATCAAGCCAAGATTTGATTTATGTCTTTCAAAGTCCTTCTTGGCTAGAGGCTTGGTGAGTAAATTGCATAACAACTTGAAGTTGATACATGCTCAAGAAGAATCTCACCATCCATAACTTTTTCTCTTACATAGTGGTGTGCTACCTCTATGTGTTTACTTCTTGCATGGAAGATTGGATTACTTGCAGGATATTGGGCCGAGATGCTATCACATTTGATGCAAGGTAGTTCCTCCTCTTGAGTGATCTTGAGCTCCACTAGTAACCTTTTGATCCAAATGACTTCTTTTGTTGTCCTTGTACTCAATTTCTAAGAGTAAGGACTCTTGAAATGTTCTTAGACTCATAAATGGATGCACTTTGGGCATTAAGACATGAGCTAATCTCTCTTAGAACTTCATTAGAGACATTTAGCTTCAAAACATGAAGAGCAACATGTGCTCTTTTCTTGAATTTGGGAATATCTTGAGGATTAGTAGGCTCCTCCTCATTCCCATTCACTATATCTATTAGATCTTGAAGTACAAGGATAGATTCTATCCTTATCTTCCATGTACCATAGTTTGTAGAAGTGAGTCTCTCACTTTGGTCTAATAGATAAGATCCACTTGTGGTCATATCTTGGAGACTGATTTTGGCTTACAATAGGAATGTTTTCAGAGGTTCAATCCTATCAATTGTAATCTTAAGATCTCAATGGAATCAAGTACTAATTGACTTATGAACTTGAAGATAGCCAAAAAAGACAATTTCTAGGTGGTAGTTAAAAAATGCTCTATATTTTCCAAAGCAAGAGTGGATGAAGGAAATTTGAGTTCACACGTGTGAAATAGCTTGAAACATTCAGATTTATCGTTTAAAAAGTTTCATCCATACATAGGATCAAAGATCCAAACAATGTAGATTGAAGAAAAATGGAAAGTAGTCAAATCTTGTTATTTTGACCCCTACAAAATAGGATCCAAGATAGTACAGCCTTCAAGCATGTAAAACACTGGTTTTCTCCTTCAATATGCCTCACTTTGAATGCTAAGAACTCTCCTTAGGATCCAACAATACTCTTTGTTGTAAGAGAAAAAAAAATTGGATTGGAACTCGATTTCTCTTCTCGGTGCATGCACTACTGGTGACTTAGTAGGCGAACACAAGAATATGATCATTTTAAAGTTTTAATGTGTGGTCATAGCGGAAGCGAAGAGCAGACAACTAGACAAATCAATTAGACAACCAGACAGAGTTTAGAAAAGCATTGCAGTATTGACGCAAATCTGAACGCAGAACCAGACATAGCTGTAATCAAATTAAGTATAGCAAAATATACAAGTCAAGAATGCAGGTGAGCACAAAACAATAACTGACATAACCGTGTGCTTCACAAAGCTAATTCACAAATTGTAAAGGTTATGAACCTATTACTGACAATCTGTCTGAAAAGAAAAAAAGAATCAATGCGCGAAGGCATCTACAATGTCTGTGTCACAATTACAAAAATCAAGCTTACTGATATCGCTTATTGTGTTTGTTTTTGCTTCTTGTCTGCTTCTTACTGAATATCGAGATGGTATTCACTATATACATAAATTTTACAGGTGTGAAGATGAAGAAGGTACAAAAGTGGTTGTGTCATCTATAGGAGATCATGGGTGGCTGTTGTTGTTGTCAAATCTGATTGCACAGTGCATAGAACGGGCATGAAGAGGCTGTAAGGTCGGGCTTCGCCAAAAATAACATCGGTGAAAATGCGAAATTGCGACACCCTTTGGCCTTTGGCCTTGACCTTACCTAAAGGCAACTTGCGCCCTTTTAAAAGCAAGTGTTGCATTTTTGGAGGCAAGTGTCGCTTGTCATAAATTGCATGTAAAAATGCAGTGTCACATTTTTTGCATTTTTTGCCTGTCATAAAGTGCGTGGAAAATGCAGTGTAGCATTTTAGGCAAGTGTCGCCTATCATAAAATGCATGTAAAAATGCAGTGTCGCCAATGTGCTTACTCCTAGAGTGAAATCTAGGGTTGGCCGATAAGGCAATAGCACTCTGATTATCACAGAATATAATAGTAGGGCTGTACTGATTCAAACTAATGTTTGATAGTAAATTTGTCAACCAAAATGTTTCTTTAATAGATTGCGAAGCAACAATGTATTCTACTTCTATAGATGAAAGAGCGATAGGGGTTTGCTTACGACTGTTCCATGAGATAGGACCGCCATTGAAGAAGAATGTAAATCCAGATGTGGACTTACGATTGTCTACATCTCCTCCCTAGCTTGCATCAGAATATCCACTGAGCTAATGAAGATTGTCGTTAATGTTGATTTCTCCATAGCAGATGCACTGGTCCATGGTAGCTCGAACATACCTCATGACTCTTATGAGAGTCTTCCAATGGGTAAGCCATAAATTGGCTAAGTGAGCTTACTGTAAAAGAGATGTCGGTCCTTGTACAGATCATTGCGTACATGAGAGATCCAAGTATCGATCGATAAGGATACTCTCTCATCTACTCCTCTTCTTGCTTGGTCTAAGGGCATTGGTCCCTTGACAAATGCAGGCCTGGATCCATCGATGATATAAATCAGTCTTCTCACTCTGTCTCGGTGGATTTGAATGCCCAGACAGAAGTGAGCTTCACCCAGTTCAGTCATGTCGAACTCAAAAAACAGCATCTGTTTAGAATCCTTAACCAAAATCGTATTGTTGCTGAAAAACAACATATCCTCCACATATAAGGTGATGATAATGAAAGATTTATGCACCAACCTGGAATAGACGTTGCAATCAACAATGCTTGGTTGGAAACCTTGTTGGATGAGAAATGTGTTGATCCTCTGAATCCAAGCTCTGGCAGACTGTCTCAAGCCGTAAAGTGCCTTATGGAGTTTATAGACATGATTCTTTATACCTTCCAAAATATATCCTTCGGGATGGATCATGTAGATGTCTTCTTCTATAACTCCATTCAGATAAGCTGTTTGTACATCAAGTTGATGCACTTCAAGGTCGGTTGCTGCAACATATGATAGGAGGGCTTGGATCAATGAATGCTTGACTAATGGATTGAAAGTCTCACTGTAGTCAACATTGGGAATCTGAGTGAATCCTTGTGCTACTAGTCTTGCCTTCGATCAATTGTTCCATTGGCATTATACTTGATCTTAAATATCCATTTGCAATCGATGATATTGCAGGCAGTAGGAGCTTCAACTAATGGCCACGTCTGGTTCTTGATCAGAGAGGAATACTCTCTGTCCATGGCTTCTCTCCAGAGATCAGAGTCTGGTTGGCTAAGTGTCTTTCCGTTCTTGTATCAAAAGATAGGCAAACTCAAGAGTATACCTTGTGGGTTGGGTGGGCACTCGGCTTGATCTTCTCGGAGGAATTGACTAATGAACTATTCTTGGGACTTGTTGCTGGGTAGCAGCAACATCTTCATCTGACTCGCTATCATATAGTGGATCGATGATGAACATGCTTGAGCCTGAAGCTCAAACTAGCGTGTCAATGGCAGGCATTGAAGGTTCTCCTGGAACAATGCCTTTGCCTTTGATGTCGATGAATTGGTCCTCGATAAATACTGTGTCTAGGATGAACACGATCTGCTAGGTATCGAGGTCGTACAACTTGTAAGTGCTATCAGATGAAGTGTATCCAATCAGGATGGTCTTGAGACCTTGGAAGTCGAATTTTTTCCTCGTGTCTTTCAGTATCTACGCGTAGGCGATGCATCCGAACACTCGTAGGTTCTTCACATAAGGCTTAGATCTTGTCCACACCTCATGAGGTATTCTGCCTAAGAGGGCCTTGGTTGAACATCTGTTCTGGACATGAGCTACAATGGAGACAGCTTCGGCCCAGAAGCTGGAGCATTCAAAGCATGGTATGGCTTTGATACCATGTGAAAAATCTAGCAAGTTCACACGTGTTGGGATCCACAAGAAATGTGTGAATGATCTTGACCATGCTTTGTGATGGCACACAGAACACTTGTAGAGCAATCCTGCAATCTACCAAAGGATCTGAGGCTAGAGCACAATCTAGAATGCTACAGATCAAAGCAAAACTAATTCCTCACAAATAGAGAAATACATAACCAAAATAATGTACGAAGAAGGCCTTCTACTCAAGTTAGAGAGAGAATATCAAAACAAGCAAAATAGCACGAGATCCAATTTTGACATTATGACATTACCAAAGCTTGATTTATCATTAGATATGAATGAGAATGATATGTACATATATAGGAGAGCAAAATTCGTGGTACTCCTTGCATTCAATGCATTCCATATATCTAATCAAGTATAAACTATTACCATATTGACACCTAACAACTTGCATGCTGAATTTGCACCTAGCTTCTACCTACTTTGTCCAAATGTCAATTTCTCAACTATGAACCTACAAAACTACATGCATGTGTCAAATAGTACTTGCATGTCTTGCATGTAACTTCCCTCGATGACTTGGACATGGGTAGAACATGTATACTGACTTGCATGTTGCATGCAGTGATTGCATGTTGCATGCATGCACTCTAACTAATTTTGCATGTCATCTAGTTTTATGCATGTCATCAAATCTAGATCTACCTAACTCAAACTCACCTAGATCTACAAGGTCATGTGCTCAATTCACATACCTTTGATATATACAATGGAACAAAGTGAATATGACCATCTAGACGCTGTGCATGTCATGTAGCTCGAGTTTGTACATACTAGAAAATGATATTAACAACTTGTAAATGCACAAGCAAGATGATTTTTCTCATCAACCCCTATAGACAAGTTGGATAGCCTTTTATTCTTCACACTGTATTGGTTTCTGGTCTTGCTTTGATTGCTTCGGGTATTTCTTCTTCTTCTGCTTAGTCTAGCCTCTGTCGGTTTACAAGGCATGAGAATCAGCTGAGGAACTGGAGGTTTCATTCCTCCGTGTGTCTTCCTGCAACAACATTGTAATGACTCTTGAAAGAGTCAGCTCTGGATGCATCGTGATGATCATCACCCAACTGTCGTATGAGCTTGGCAAGCTTGTAAGCAATTGCATTACTGCATCTTGATTGTCAATCACAGATCTGACAACGGCCATTTGCTTCAGCAGGTTCTTGAACTGGTTGATGTGATTTTGCAGGGAATCACCATTTGTCATCTTGAGGGAGTAAAATTTCTTCCTGAGATGTAGCGTGGAAGCTATATCTTGCACTTTGTATAATGTACTCAAGATGTCTCAGACTTCCTTGGATGTCTGAGCTTCGAACACATGGCCGATCTGAGTATCCGAAATGTTGAGGATGATCAGCACAAATGCTTTGCCATCCTTCAGCTTTCATCTGGAGATTGCTGCATTGTCAGCTTCGGGTACCGCGTACAACAACTTAGCCATTAGCTCGGTTCTCACCTTAAATTTTCACAGATGGTAATTGGCTCCATCAAGCTTGTCCATGATAGAACTGGATTTCTTTTGGGAATCCATGTGGAAGACTAGTCTATGTGATAGGAGTAACTATCAGTGACTTAAGTATGAAAATCTGGTACTAAATTACAGAACGAGAAAGCAATTATCCTATCGGCTAGTAGGATCAGGTTATGTGAGAAGCTTATCAGGCTATAGAAATAGCTCTGACATAAAATCGCTTGAGAAATTAGATGGTTTCTGATATTAAATCTCTAAATAATCAGAGAATAGTAACCTACTGCTCTGATACCATGTCGTAAGAAAGAAAAAAAATTGGATTGAAACTCAATTTCTCTTCTCAATGCGTGCACTAATGGTGACTTAGTAGGCATACACAAGAATATAATAATTTTAGACTTTTAATGTGCAGTCATAGCGAAAGCGAAGAGCAGACAACCAAACAAATCAATTAGACACCCAGACAGAATGTAGAAAAGCATTGAAGTATTTGTGAGAGATTTCAACTAGTTTAGTCTAGTTTAGTCACATTTTGGTAAATTGTCAATAAGAGGCCAAAACTCATTTTAGACTTAGAGATAAACTTTTTGAAGTTATATTAGTTTAAAATACATTCAATAAACACTTTTTGAAAGTGTGGTAAAGTTGGTAGTCGAGTTTGAGAGAGATTCAAATTTAAACTTTGGGTACATTGAATCTAGTCCCAAAAATAGTAGGGTTTACAATTTGGAGGGAAAGCCAAGTGGCCAAATAGGGTTTGGACCTGTTATAAAAGGATGTAACTCGTGGAGAGACACATCTTCTCTCTTATCTCTCTCATTTCATCATTATACATGGTTCTCTTTGGGTTCTACTATCTATTGGTGTACTATCTTGATGATATCTTGCAATCTTGTGTGTAGAATGCTCATATTTTGTTATTTTTTGTTACACACGTGTGAAATGCAGTAGGGTACTGTAATTGTATGGACAACAACCATATTTTATGTTTTGGTTCATGTTTGATCAGTATCTCTTAGAGTTTGCATCTCATTTTGTATGTAGATGCTGATTTTTCTACAATGGCAGGATTGTTGATTTGCTCCTTATTGTAAGCAAAGATCAGGGACATGGATTGGATTTTGAATGATCTGAAATTCTTCACATGGTATCAGATCTCTTTTGTTTTAGGTTATAAAAGAATCATCCATCTTTAACAAGGATTTGGAGGAGTTACCAATGCTAGAGCATGCTAGATTGATCTCTACTCAAAAATCAGCATTTTTGCATGTGTAGAATTGATCTTTCAATATAGGGTTATATACTTGATCAATTCTGATTTCACACTTGGTTTACTGTAGTTAGATGATTTTTGGTGCATTAAGAAGGTCTTATTGGAGGCTACAAGAAGATACATCAAGTTTTTAGAAATTGCATGTAGAATTTGAGATATTCAATTTTTTGTAATTTTGTCAAAACCCTAATTTTTGTTGTTTCAACTAAATTTGAAGTTAAACCGAGAAAGAAAAACATATAATATTGACAAACCAAACCCTAAACCAAACCAAAAACATGCCAAAAAGCAAGTGGCCTCTTCATCTCCCAACTTTTGATTGATGATCATGTTTGTGATCATCAATGTGCTTTATCAAAGTCACATAGTTTACCTTACAAGAGGTCTACATCAAGATCAAGTAAGCCTTTTCAACTTGTGCATTTGGATATTCATGGGCTTACTACAATTAGCAATGGAGGTGCTAAGATGTACATGACTTTTATTGATGATTTTAGTAGACTTTGTTGGGTGTATCTACGAAAGAACAAATATAAAGTGTTTGATGTCTTTTCCAAGTTCAAGATGGCAAGGGAAGTCCAATTTTCTACAAAGATCAAGTCCTTGAGGAGTGACAATGGTGGTGAGTACATTTCTACCAAGTTCAAAGCATTTTGGGATGCAAACGGGATCAAGAGGGAGTACCCAAGCCCAAGGACACCACAACAAAATGGAGTGGCCGAGAGGAAGAATAGAACCTTATGTGAAGGTGCCAAATCCATGAGGTTAGGTGCAATCTTCAAAATCCTTTTGGGATCAAGCTTTGTTGTAAGCTAATTTTCTATGCAATAGATGGCCGAGTGTGGTATTTGTGAAAAATTGCCAACATTGGCAAATCTAGCCATGTAGCATATTGTATATGTTTAACTACTGGACTAAAGGTCTCAGTGTAGTCGACATTCTGTACCTGAGAGAATCCTCTAGCTACAAGTCGAGCCTTTCTTTGATCAATATTTCCATCTGCCTTGTACTTGATTTTGAACACCCATTTGCAATCAACTACATTTTTGCTGGCAGGTAATTCGACGATGTCCAAGTCTGGTTCTTGATAAGAGATGAATACTCTTTATCCATAGCTTCTTTCCAAAGATCATAATCGGGCTGACTGGGTGCCTCTTCGACAATCATCAGCTCTTGAACAAGGTAAGCTGCAGACTTGTCGATATACCTGTTAGGTGGTCTACTAACTCTTGTCGATCTTCTGGGTGATGATCGAAGTTGATCTTCATCATGTTGTAGTTGTTGAACTGCAACATCATCAACAATCAGCGTTGTCATCGATAAGTTGTTCGTCGGGAGTAGACAAGCTTGGACCTTCAATAGAAATAGTCGAATTTGGAACTTGAAAGTTCAATGTTCCGGAAGAGTCCATAAGTTCAACTATATGAGATTTGCCTTTACCTTTGAGGTCAATAAACTGATCTTCAATGAAGAGGACATCCCGGTTACTAAATATCTTCGACTCGACAGGATCATACAACTTATAAGCTTTATCTGAAGTAGTGTAGCTAATGAAACTAGACTTGATGCTCTGGAAGTCGAGCTTTTTCCTAAGATTATGCAGAATTTGTGCATAAGCGATACATCCAAAAACTCGTAAGTTTGATAAAGAAGGTTTGGAGCCTGTCCAAACTTTGTATGGTGCTTTGTCTGAGAAACCGTAATAGGACATTTGTTCTGAAAATAAGCTGCAGTTGAAACTGCTTCAGCCAAGAAGGACTTCGAATAGTGTTGCATGAGATAACATGCACTTTGTCGATTCGACTAAGGTTTTGTTCTTTCTTTTAGCAAGATCATTCAACTGAGGAAAATCGGAGGTCATGTATTGTTGCTTGATGTTGTTGTTGAGGCAGTACTCCTTGAATTCGGTACAGATATATTTTCGTCCGTTGTTAGACCTTAGTGCTTTAATTCTTTTACCTGTTTGCATGCTCTTTGGATTGTCGAAAGTTGTTGAAAGCCTCCGATTTTTGCTTAATGAAATAAACGATTGTTCTTCTCAAATATTCATTAATGAAGGTAATAAAATACTTTGCATCAAGCAATGACAAAGTTTGCATTGGACCACATATATCTGAATGAACAACGTCTAACAAATCTTTTGCTGCATGCATATGACTTGATCTAAAGGGAATCCTAGTCTGCTTTCCATGAGAGACAGGGAGGTCGACTTTGTTAGATGGATAGTCGAGATCAAGTGCTAGGGATCGTTTAGACGTGTATGAAATAGATGTATGATTCAAGTGTCCTAATCGATGATGCCATAGTAATACTTTACTAACAAGAACAAAGGTTTTCAAAACCTGACTAGTATCAAAATAACAATGTGCCAATCTATATAAGTTTCCATGCCTCTTGCCGAGTGCAAGTATCTTACTTGTCCTATCGATAATTCGCCATTGATTGACTCGAACTCTACCTTATGACCTAAATAAGTGATTCTACTTATTGATAACAGATTTGTAGAAAGTCTAGAAACATAGAAAACATTTGGTAGTAGTTTAAATTGATCATGCTGGAATTTCAATCTCACAGTACCTTCACCTTCGATAGTGTGAGTGCTACTGTGAACAACTATTGTGATTTTTGTCGATCACATGATTCTCTTTCGTGATCTAGTTGTTGTATTCCATCAGTTTCAATTTACAAATTCTCTATTATCTATGAATGTGTCAATCACAGTCAAATGCTCTCATGTTCTCTCTCTTTATCTGATGTTCGTAATCCATAGATTAATGCAGTATATCTGACAAAGAATGCATGGGTGTCATAGACGCCTAATTATTTGCACTCTTTATGGTTGTCCACAACACCTATGCAAGATATTCTACTAAGTTAAATAAATGATCGACTATCTAGAAATTTTTTGAATATCAAAACGTCGATCCTTAAAATTTATTGTTTTTCTTTTTGGGAGAACCGTTTAGACACTCTGCTGCATCATCGAACATCCCCCAACAATTAGAACCATCAATTGTGTGTCAATAGCCTCTATCTGCCATTATAACCATCAATAGTGTGTCAACAGCCTCTATTTTCCATTCTGTATATGTATCATAATCTACATAAGGTAAAAATTTATAGGGCACTGGTTGCTGGAATCTGATTCCACTCCAAGACCCTCTTGCCAGATACTATAGGAAAATCTTGACTAATGCAATCTTGATGCTAAATTTTGGGCTTTACATTCTTACATGTAATTCAACACTTTGGGCTTTACATTTTTACATGTAATTTTGACTTCACATTGGATGTTATGAACAAAGTAGCATAAAGGGCTTGTGTGTGTGTGTGTGCGCACGCGCGCACGCACGTGCGAGTGCGTGTGTGTGTGTGTGTGTGTGTGTGTGTGTGTGTGTGTGTGCGAGAGAGAGAGAGAGAGAGAGAGAGAGAGAGAGAGAGAGAGAGAGAGAGAGGAGAGAGAGAGAGAGAGAGAGAGAGAGAGAGAGAGAGAGAGAGAGAGAGAGAGAGAGAGAGAGAGAGAGAGAGAGAGAGAGAGAGAGAGAGAGAGAGAGAGAGAGAGAGAGAGAGAGAGAGAGAGAGAGAGAGAGAGAAATCAACATATTTAGGATGTTATGTTCTAGATACAAATGTAAACAAATGTCACTTCATTGTTTCAACCTTTTGAAAATGTATAATGAATGATAATTGGTCATTTATGATACTCACTAGTTGTATAATGTATAGTGAATCATAATTGGTCATTTATGATACTCACTAGTTGTATATTGTATGTGTTTATGAACAACAATAGTATAATGTGTGTTTATGAACAACAATAGTATTGTGTGTGTGTGTGTGTGTTTGTGTGTGTGTGTGTGTGTGTGTGTGTGTGTGTGTGTGTGTGTGTGTGTGTGTGTGTGTGTGTGTGTGTGTGAGAGAGAGAGAGAGAGAGAGAGAGAGAGAGAGAGAGAGAGAGAGAGAGAGAGAGAGAGAGAGAGAGAGAGAGAGAGAGAGAGAGAGAGAGAGAGAGAGAGAGAGATTGAGATTTTATTAGTATATTGTACTTGGCTTATAACGAAACCGCACAATTGAGAGATGAAATAATACCAATGATATCATGAATCAAGTGCTAGATTCTATTCAATTCAAGGTTTATAGAAGTGACATGTATTATTTGTCTATTCACATGTGTCATCATTTATTTAAATGTTGCGTCAAATTTGTTTTTATTTTGGAATTGGTATTTGCAATTTCAAGTATTTGCCACAAATTCTTCTGTGTGTGGTAGTCCTATGCTTGAAAGTAGGAGAGGCGCGAAGGTATTTAATTTTTGTTTTCTCTTTTTCACACACTTTGGATGGATATCAATGATTAGGTGAGGCTTGTGTTTCAGATGCTATACCTATGGCAGCAAGGGCGGCCTCAGTGACGCGCACCTTGCGTGTTGCTCCCTGAAAGGTGATATAAAATTTGGATTTCTCCTCCTTCCACGTACTGAAGGCAAGAGTGATGAAATCCATGTTGATTCTCCCAGAAAAGGCTCTTTTCAGTTTTCAGATGACATGCTCATACAAGGCATTTTTCTACCAAGAGAGCCTACAACTGTTCTTTATGAGGTACTTTTGACATGGACACTAGAATGCTGCTATTTTTCTTCCTTGCGCCTATGGATGCACATATGCTCTACTCCAGTGTAGCTAGTTTGGCATGAATTTGATGCATTTTGCAGCTCTTTGCTTCGGGATGGTAGAGGCTTTGGATATGCATCTAGAGTGGTGGTATTTCTTATTCTTAAGCAGTCCAGTTTATAGACT
>CM055103.1:49996255-50001469 GCA_029204225.1 Diphasiastrum complanatum
CCAAAAATGTCATTTATATCTACTTAAATGATGGCTTTTGGCCGTTATTTTTTCCCCTTTGGCCTAGTGAATCAAGAAGCCCTAGTAAAGAAATTATTGCGCACTATTTTGATTCTATGTAACATCATATATCATTACCAATCCCATCATCATCGGGTTTTCATTACATTTGTAAATTAGAAAATTCCAAAAGTACAAAAAAAAATAGAAGCACATAGTTGTTTTTTTGTAGAGATTGTCAGAGTCTATATGATAGTGCCACACGTGTTGTTGATAAAAAAAAAAACTACAATTGTGGGAAAAAGGAGTGGATTGTTGATATTCAAACCATGATAATGTAGGGGTAAAGTGATGTATGTGTCGTTAGTTTGAGTGGGAGAAATAATGACATGCAATTAGCCAATCATTTAGAGCTTGTGAGTGAATGATAACAATGCTTAGGATCCAATGGAGAATTACAATGACCACTTTGTTGCATACCCTCACCTGTACAATGTCTTTGAATGCCCTCATGATTTTCAAAGCTAATTCCATGTAATTTCTAAACCAAGGCTTGCCTGAGACAAATTAGTGCATGCCATTAGGAACCAATATTGAAATTACCTAACCTAAGTCTTCAAACTTTCAAGCACTTTCTAAAACAATGACTTTCTGACAGACCTCAACTAAGTGGAATATGTAGCCAAGGCCAAGAAAGACCAATCTAAAATAGTTGCACAAGCATGGATGATTCTTCACTTTGTTTTAAGAGTAATCCCATGATTGCAAGCGATGAATCAAAGATGGGCTATGGCACATGGGCCCTACTTTTGATTAATCCCATGTTATACTCTAATTCCCTAAATTGTAACAATGATTTTGTTGATAGTGGAATCATTTAGGAGACGTGACTTCATCCCTACACATATAAAATTTTAGTATTGGCTTAGTGGCTCATTTACGAAAATGACTTTTCATATGTATGACATGCCAAAATACAAAATAAGTTGCAAGAACTTTCCATGTATTGAAGACTTGCAAGAAGTCGTGTTATCTAAAGAGCATGGGATTGCAAATGTTCAAGCAAGAAGCTCAAGAAGGAGGAGAAGAGAATTTCTTCTCAAAAGGCAAGTACAAGGGCAAATGGAAAGGTAAGGGATACCGTGGATCAAGTACAAGGTGAGGCTTCTTCCTTTTGGTGGTAAAAAAAAAAATTCAAAGTTGAAGTGCTTTTATTGTGGTGTAAAAGGACACTTTGCTACTGAATGTTCTAAAAAGAGAAGAGAGCAAGGAATCAAGCAAGTCAATCTAATTGTTGATGAGGATGAGCTACATGTTTTTGATTCTCAATTAATGTCTTCTAGCTTGATGTAAAATGAGGGTGATATTGACCCTTGGTGAATTAATAGTGAAACAATCTCACACATGACAAGTCACAAGGAATAATTTCCTTTCTTGGTGAAATTCAATAGAGAATAAACTCAACACAAAGATCAAGTGTTTAAGATAGATGGGTGAGGTGAGTATATCATTACAAAGTTCAAATATGGGCACCCATAGTTTTCGTGGGCACAAGCACTAAGGCACGTCTTTCCTGTGTTGTAATAATATGTTTGCTAATAGTGGAATCATTTAAGAGATGTCACTTTATCCACACATATAAAATGCCATTAGTGGGTCAAACGCTCATTAACGAGAACAGCAAAAAATGTAGGTCCTTGTAGGATATGCCAAAATACAAAATACATTACACTTACTTTTAACATTAACTAGAATGTTCTTTCATATGTATGACACGCTAAAATAGGTTGCACTTCCTTTCTATGACATTGATTTTCTCACAAACGTTCAACTAAGTGGAACGGGTCAGGTCCGTGTCTTTCTTCAAAATCGAAAGACCACACTCCCATATTTGCAACAGGCGCGTAAGGAATCACAGGTTGGGGCCTCTGCTCTGGCTTCGTAAGTGGGGCAGAATCTCATTCATCATACATAAGCAGCTCGTTCATAAAACACAAAGGACTCAGACTGTGGCAAGTGCTTGTTCACTTACTTCTCCACTTCCACTTCTGTTTTCTTCTGGCAATTGAATTATCCTTTGGGAAAGTTTGATCCTTGGCAACAGCTTGAAATATGGTAGGAAGCAGTAGAGATGCCCACAGTTGTGGAAGGACGAGGCATCCGGAATCGAGATGCCCAGGTTTCCGACGAAGAGGGGGAAGATTAAAGAAGCCGTTGCGGCTTGGTTTGTTGCGTCGCTATGCCGCTGCTTTCAAGCCCGTTAAATGCAAGATTGTATTGCCTACGATAGAAGCTGCCGCACTGGAATTGCATGACTGAACTTTCCACAAGCCTACAACAATATACATGAAGCTGGAACATAATGGTCAGCACGAGAAATTTGCTGAGGAAACAACAGAGTAGCAATTGCATATAGGTACAGAGAAACGTAAAAGTAACTGATATTTGGAGAAAGAAGAAGGTTATAACTTAAAGTTAAATATTAATGGCTGAGGCAGCAAGTGAGCACCCACGTTTCTAAGATGATTGTTGTACTACAGTGGGTTGTAATTACTGAAATCTGAAAGAGCCAGTATCTAAGTATTTTGAGCAGCTGTCCATTTTTCGTGCTTTGCTGTAGTATTTTTCGTTGAACTGGTTGGTTGTATTCATAAGTTGGGTTAGGGCGTCTTCACATGATCGTTCATCCTGCAATAAGTTGCAGCGTAATTTACCTTGCAAGGATGGTGTAATGATGGCTTTCCTCATGTATATATGCTATTGCATTGTGCTGAGGTGTCCTTTGTATTTTGGGAGGTGTCTTTTGTATTTTGGGACCACCTCCACGAGCATGATGTCCATCCAATTTTCTCTCTCATATGAATCTGCCATTCTCTCTCCTCTCTCAGGTGAATTCAATTTCTCTCTCCTCTCTCTGGTGAAATGCACGTTCTCTCTCCGATGGAATGCACGTTCTCTCTCCTCTCTCCAGTGGAGTGTGCATGTGCTATGTGGCAGCCCGTCATTGGCTGTCCACATCCACATTCCACCACAAATGTAAAAAAATTTGCAAAAAAAAACTGGTCCACACGTACGGCCGTACGGCCGTACCGTAACGGCCAAAAAAACGAAAAAAAAAAATCCTTCGCACAATGGCATTACGTAGGGGGAAGGCCCGAAGCCCTCGGGCCTTCCTTGCTGGTCGGGGGCCAGCCCTCGGGCAAGGGCCCTCCCAGCAAGGAAGGCCCTCAGGCAGGGCCTTCCCCCCCCCCCCCCACTAAAGTTTCAAAAGCAAGCAAGTGTAGGAGGTGCTTCAAGTACTAATGTTCACTACACGTTTTAAACGCCGCTGCCACTAATTGATGTTGGTCCTTGAAATCAATGTCCTAAAATTAAATTTTTCTTTTCATGAAGGAAATGGCCTTGAGTTCTATACCACCAAAATAAGGTTGTCTTTACACAACCTTCAATATAGAAGGTTATGTAATTTGTCAAATCTTAGATAAAATAGGGTTTTTTTTTTTTAATTCGCATCCAAGAAGGTTTTTCTCTACAACTATTTCGTCAAGGGCAATATGACGAAAAGCCCCTTCTCCGGCAAAATACCCTTGGAGTTGCCCCCCCCCCAATCTCATTTTTAGCTTTCTCTTACATTTATTGGACCATTTTGCTGCATCTTACAATATGATTGGTCCAAATTGTCAAATGAAATCAAGAGGTGCTATGTCACTAGACCTCTACCATCAAGCCAAGTGTAAGTAGCCTCCACTATCACGAGCTAATCCAACTCTAAATTTGGCATAATCACTTATTTGCAAATGTACAATGACTGGTTTTGAAAGAGGACTCCCAAACCTCAAGATAGCTGACTTTTACAATTTTCACATTCCTCCTTAAAAGATATCTATCTAATTCAACATAAATCTTGAAATCAAGCCAAGATTAGATCTAAACTTACAAAAGCATTCTTGAGCAATGGTTTGGTGAGAAGATCGACAATACATGAAGATGATCCAAAATGCTTCAAGATGATTTCTCCTCCAATAACCTTTTCCCTTACAAAATGATGTGCAACCTTAATATGTTTGCTTCTTGTTGGCAAGAGCTTGAGCTGAGATGTTGTCACACTTGATGATAGGTAGATCTCCATCCTTGATGCACTTGAGCTCCATAAGTAATCTTTTGATCCATAATACCTCTTTAGTAGTGGTTGTAAGGGCCTTGTACTCTTCTTCACATGAAGATAATGATATAGTATCTTGTTTCTTGGATAACCAAGACACAAGATTGCCTCCAATAAGGTGGTAAAAGCACTAGTGGACTTTCTCTTTGTCACTTGCAAAGTCCGAATCCGAGTAGGCAACCATTGATAGATCTTCACTTTTATAGATCAATCCATAATCAAGTGTGGAAGATACATATCTCAAGATATTTTGGGCTGATTCTAATGGCAAATCTTTGGATCTTGCATGAATTGACTCAATTTATGCACACTAAAACTCAAATCTGGGCTAGTTATTGTCAGCTATATAAGGGAGCCAATAAGACTCCTATAAAGGGTGATGTCCTCAAAGCATCTTTCATCCCTTTGATAGGACCTTTTACAACATTCTCCATGGGAGTATCAATGCTCTTGCAATTTTCCATATGAAATTTTTCAAGCATAGAAAGAGTATACCTAGATTGACTAATAAATGCTAGATCTTGACAAGGATCTAATTCGAGGCTGAATATGTAGTGAAGCTCACCTAGATCTTGCATTTTCACTACCTAATGCACTTTTTGTCTCATCAACAAATTTCATGGAACTTCCACTCAAGATGATATCATCCACATAAATAACGAGAATAACGATTTTGCTATTTACAAACTTTATATACAAAGATGGATCATATGCACTTAGATTGAATCCAAGTGATATAAGATATGAATTGAACCTTGCATACCAAGACCTTGGGGCTTGCTTAAGTCCATAAAGACTTTTGAATAAGAGACACACTTTGGATTCATCACCTTCTTTGATAAAGCCCTCGAGTTGCTCCATATAGATTTCTTCCTCAAGCAAGAGAGAAGATTTTCACATGTGAAAATCTAGAATGAAGATGATTTTGAATTGCTCTATCATGAGTTTTGGGGGTTCTATGCCAAATCCTGTTGGAATTCATGCTCAAGCCCAATTCCATTAGGTTATGAGCATCCTGAAAAACCCCGTTTATACCTATCTTTGAAAACACA
>CM055103.1:50611469-50854378 GCA_029204225.1 Diphasiastrum complanatum
TGATAAATTGATCTTCATAATCGATTTTCACAGTTGGTCCATTTTGAACTGATTTTGTGAATCCCAGTGCTAATTTCTCAGTTTCTTGGCAATTTACGTAAAAATTGATTTTTTTTTTAAATCACTGCATGTCATGTAGGATGCATGATGGATGTTTTAGAATCCTTCGAAAAAGAGATGGTAATTCTGAAACTATCAAGTCGATGTTTGGTTGATTTTCACAGTTTAGATCCATACTGAATGGAACATGAAATTCCAGTTTACATAAAATTTGAAGAAACCATGGACGTTTTCGATTTGTTCCAATTCATTGGTTATTGATTAAACATAAATGACTTATAAAGTGAATGATCTTACTGAGTTGAAATCAGTCAATTGTTAAGATCACTGTACCCTTCAGTTTTAGTTGAGGATTTTGTTAATCTGTCAATTAAGGAGCATTTCTTGTTCTGGGGATCAATAAGGACCCAGAATAATGTAAATCCAGTAGAACAGTTCTATGCTGGCCTATAAGGGGATTTGCTAGGGATTAATTGCATCACTTAATGAAGAAATAAAAACTGTCGGGGAGATAGTGTTAAAGTTAGCGATACCAAATTGAATTTTTTTTTCCTAGTACAAATTTGGGGTTTTGTTAATCTGAACCATTTTTGGAAGGGGAGAAAAGAGTGGAAGTCTGATTTGTAGATGACTATTGGTCTTAATGATCCAATTGTTTAATTTACATTCAATTTCTGAAGTATAACTAATTGCAAGTGAGAATAAAATTGGGAATTATTTAAGAAGACTGCCTTTGGGAATTTGGATTCCTTTTCCCTAGTGTGAATTAGAATTTCAAGAATTCGAGGATTCTAAGGGTAAAGTAGTGGCAAGACTGATAATCCATTTATGGAACCATCTCTGTTTTGCAATTGGATTTGGATTTTGCAAAGTAATGCAGATAGAAGGTGTTCCATATAGGAATCTAGTAATTTGGATTCTTTTCAGTTATAGAGTATTTCTCTATAATGATAGTAACGACCAAGAGAGTTCTAACTGGTTAAAAGAATTAAAGTTCTTTGTATCGATTCTGGAATAGATATTGGATGAAGAAATCAGGAGAAAAAGCTTATCTACAATGAGTACCAAGTCAATGGCATTGTACTCTAATAAGCAACAGTCCAAGAAGAGCAAGAACTTGAAGGACAAGAAGACGAAGGCGGAGCAGCCAATTTCAGTGCAACAACAACAACAACAACACAGTCAACAACAACACTCACCAAAGACCAAACTCTTTTGCAGGCATTGCAAACAATCCAATCACGACACAAAGGATTGTCACATCCTCGAGCACAATGAAGCGAGGAAAAAGATGTAGCATCACCAAGAAGGAGGCTCTGACACTATCAGAAATCCACAAGAAGAGGACAAGGCGCTGATGGTACAAGACCAACCAAGTAGAGATGCCTATCAATGGTATCTTGATTAAGGTGCTTCACAGCATATGACGCCATGTAAGAACCTTTTTTCTACTCTCACACCAGTAGAATGAAAGTACACTTTCTTTGGTGACTCAAGCTCCCACAAAGTCAAAAGCCAAGGCACTATCCGACTTCAGTTCCCTGACAGCATCACTAGACAATTAGATGGTGTACTGGTAAAGTTTCTACTTGCACTGAACAGACAGGAGCAGCAGGTTTGGATCGGGATGGGCAGTCTTTCACGTGATGTTCAATACCACAGTTTTCACAAGCTGGAGGAAAGTAGAGTTCATCTGGAAAACAAATACTAGGATGCTTACCTGCACAAATAAAACATCCTTGGATTGCTAGGAGTTGATGCGCGACAAAGACAACTTGGTTTGGATTGCAAGCTTGTGCATTGGGATCCACTGCTTGAGCATTAGAATCATATGTATAATAAACAACCGTTTCAGTAGAGTACTACGGTTGAGTATTGTCTTCCACATAGTAGGTTGTTGGATCGATGGTATTCGGATCAAGATAATAGACAGTTTGTTGTGGGGCAGGTTGGTTAACGACAAACTGTTGACGTGGTGGTTGGTACTGATTTGGTGCAGTTGGTCATGGTTGGACCCCTGGTCGTGACATAGGCTGTTGTGGAGGGAAGGGGCAGTATGCTCGATAGATGGTGGGTCTGGTTGCTGCTGGAAAATGATTTCGCAGTTGAGGGCATTCATTAGCAGTATGATGTTGTGAGCAGATTGGACACCGGACATTTTCTCTTGCTGAAAAGAATTTCTCAGCAATCTGTTTCATGGCGATTTGGAAATCGACAGTGAGCTTATCCATATGAGATTGTTGAGCTTTTTGCCAAGTTTCCATTTGATGCAGAAGTTCAGAAGATTGGGCAACATTGTCAGACTTCGGGTGATTAGGACGGTCGGGATTCTTAGATTTCTTTTTACGATGGTCAAAGTCATCGTCGGAACTTTCGTCTTTTCATGGATAGCATCAATCATCACATCTTTAAGTTGATTATAAAGGTCAACTGGTTTGAGTTCACGGCGGATGTTTTTAGGCAATCCAACCAAGAATAGTTTTATGGCCATACGTTTGGTGATATTTTTATCAACACATTCTACTTTGAAACGTTTAAAACACTCAATGTAGTTTCAAGTAGACTCTTTGCGACACATCTTGATATGGGTAATTTGGATGAATGGGCTCTGAGTCAGTTTGGATAGTTTGAAACACTTGATGAGAGCATCCTTGAGGGTGGTCCAAGAAGCAAGATCAGGAGCTTCGAGATTAAGATACCACTCCTTGGCTGTTCCATAGAGTACCATGGGAAATAGGCGAAGCTTTTCAGTTTCTGAGGTATCTCCATAAAAACGGCATGCATTATCAAAGTCTTGGAGAAATCAGACTGGGTCAAATTCTCCATCATCATACTTTGGTGCATCGATTTGTGGAATTCTGCGTTCTAGTCGTGGAGTCGTAGGGTTGGAAGATTCAGCACAATCACAAGACATGATGCAGAGTGTGGATGAGAGTAAGAGCACAGATGATCAGGTTAGAATGGAGAGTGTTGGGCAAAAAACTGGTATTTCTGGCTGTAATAGAATTTGCGGACAGGCTGAGAAATCATGGAGAGAAAGATAAATCAAACTGTAAGACTCGCGAATTCTGACAAGGAGTGCTGTCTATCATAATATTGATTTTTTTATATTTTTGAAAAAAAAATTGTATAGTTAGAATTCATAGGTGGGACAGAGAATTCGTGCTCACTGAGGACAATTTCATAGGTTGGATGGCGATTTTGGATATAGAGGTTTTACTGACAAATAGAGAATATGGAAAAAAAATATGACTTCTTGACAGAAAATAGGCAAAATCTCTGAGATAGAATTCACGGAGCTGTTGGAGGACTGATCTTGATTAGATCTAGCCTCAATGAAACTGGCGAATTCTAGGACAAAGATTTGGGTGAGAAATAAGAGATTTTGACAGTATATAGAAACTAATCTATTTCTAGCCTTTCTAGAACTTCTAACTTAGGATTTAGAACTTCAAAGTTTCTTAACTTAGAAAAACTTTAAGACAAAATATCTCTAATCTTAAGTTTCCTAAGTCTAAGTTTTAAATCTAAGTTTAAGCTATTTTATTATTTTTTAAGCTTCTACTCATGGGCTTACAAACACATGCCATGGTGGAAGTTTATTAACAGACACTCGTACGTGGACTTACAAAACACATGCCACGGAGTTTTATTTCTCTCTTTTCTATTTTTTTTCTGTGTTAGCACAGATGCTAACAGGCGGAGATGAGATTTTACCTAGCGTGCCATGGATTCTTACAAAAGAGCAACTCTCCTATATTGAACATGTCATAAAACAAATGAGAACTCCAATAGGCTATGCACATTCTTTATGCAAATCATTTACCAAAGATGGTAAATTAAGAGGATTGAAATCACATGATTGGCATAAGATGTTGCAATTCATACTTCCACTTTCTATTCGAGGTCTCTTCAACAATGACGTACGAAGTATGCTTTATAATTTATCATCGATGATTAGGTATGTATAATTTTTAAACTCTTGTATAAATATGTGTTATTTCAATATTTTTATGTGCTAAACAACCTAATGTTATATCAATATTCTTGCAGGTGGATTTCCTCAAAAGAAATAAACAATAAGAAATTGGATTCCTTGAAAATCCAAATGATCGAAATGGTTTGTTTGTTGGAAAGAGATTTTCCAACTTCCTTTTTGGATATACGAGTTCATCTTCTAGTGCATTTGGTTGAAGAAATATCAATTGCAGGACCTGTGCACACGAGGTGGATGTTCTACCTTGAGCGTTTTATGAAAGTTTTGAAAGGCTTTGTGCGACAAAAGACAAGGCCAGAAGGTAGCATTGCAAAAGGTTGGCTTGTACAAGAATCTTTGTTTTATATCACCGAAATAATCCGACAATTGCATCCTACAATTCCAAAAATGTGGTGTGAAGAAGAAGATGAATATGTTAAGGGTGAAGTACCACAAGGAAATGGTGTGCAAAAGAGACTTTCACTTCAATTAAAAGAGAAAATTAACACGTTCATATTATATAATTGTGGACAAATGGAAAAGTGGATTTCAAGGTACGAAGAAGCCAAAAAGGAAAGAAACATAACATTAAAATGAAGAAGAAATATCAATCGAAGAAGAAGGAGAGCCTTGGAGATCGACGAACCTTTGGAACCTTTACCGTCAAAATGCACCCGCGAATGGGTGTTTGATACGATGCTAAAAGCATCCCAAAACGGAGAAGAAGTGACCGAATTAGAATGGGAATTTGTTCGTGGATGTGGATGGAAGGTTAGTGTAGTATTGTATTTGTCAAGTTTTGTTTTTATACTACTCATGATCAATATATAAACAATATTTTTATTTACATAAATTTGTTCGTTTTTGTATTTTAGTATAAATCATTCACTGCCATGTGGGCTTATGGACATCATTATCGGGTTGAGAGAGTGGACAACAAGCGACGTACATATGATTGTGGTATAATGGCCAACTTTAAACAAGAGAGTCGTTCTAGTGCGAGGGACGTAAATATCATTTCGGACGACCTAGAGTATGTCGGCACATTGCAACATATTTATGAAGTCGATTACGAGACTAACTGCAAATACTTTATTTTTGACGTAAAATGGCTTAAGGTCATCTATCGTGGAAGCAACGCCACAATTAGAAATGATAACTCAAAGTTTTTTTTAAATCGACTCAACAAAATGTATATCTATGGACTCTCATGACACTTTAGTATTGCTACGACATTGCAAACAGGTGAGACTCTACAACCCAAATGTCATTAGTATTTTCAATGTCTTATCTATGTATCGATCTTATAATACTAATTTAATTCTTTTAATTCTTTGGCAGATTATATTTCATCTGGATTAAATAGACCCAAGATGGTGGTATGTGATCCAACTTAATGCAAGAAAACAACGTGTGTTTGAAGGAAAAAATATTGTAACATTGGACACACATGATGAACCACCATCCAATTTTGAGGTTTTGGAAGAACATGAACCACTCATCCAAGCTCCAAATGATATGGACCTGATAGGAGAAGAAGTTACAATTGCAAATGATGAGATGCCTACGATCGTAGAAGGCCAAATTGAGGGTAATTTGGGACCCCCATGTTTGGATGAAATAGAGCTAGAAGAAGAAGAGTTTGAATATGAAAGTATCATTTTCAAAGAGACACGATCGAAAATCTACGATTGTACTTAGACCTAGATTTAGATGAGTGTCAAGACTTGTGTGATGACGAGAATGATTTATAATTATTAATACTTGAATTCACTTGCATTCATTTATTTTTTTAAATATTCATTGCAATACTTTTATAGCTAGTTAGAGTTGAACGTGATAATTATAATACTCGAACCTTGCGGATATGTCCTATTTCAAACTGTCACCTCATATTCCCTCCCTGCGGCGTATAGGTATTTCCATTGAAGGAAAGATTAGAATCTCGTCTTTAACGGGAGAAAAGTAAGGGCTACACACCTTCCTAAGATTAGGAATTTTAATTATCTACATTTTACTCTTTTATATTAACCAATTTCTAGTGTATGTGATAAAATACGACATTGCTTCGAACAAAATAAAAGTGATGAATTAAATTTGACTTTGTTACTATGTTAGATAATGTATTCCAACAATCAAAAAATTGAAACAACATGTACACACTCACCGATAAGCTCGAAGCTTTAGTGCAAGCTTGTTTGCTCTTTCAACACTTGTTCTCTTTTCTTTTCTTTGAACATCCTTGTAACATACACAAGCAATTCAAAATTACACAATTGAATCATTATTGCAAACAATATGATGTGTGCTTGTGAACACATTATAAAGATTAAAGAATTTAGGGTTGATAGATTCAAAGCATAAAATATTATAGTAGTAATATGCTACAACACACATGCCAAAATGCAAAACTCTCTCTCTCTCTCTCTCTCTCTCATAATTTCTATTATATTATTGTAATCTACTTAAAATTCGAGTTTCTCATTCTATTAAATTTTCATTCTATTTACCATCCATTCATATATTATCGTAAATATCAAATCAATGCAAAATGCAAAAAACACACATGCATACACACACTAACACACTTCTTCTTCTTCTTCTTCTTCTTCTTCTTCTTCTTCTCTCTCTCTCTCTCTCTCTCTCTCTCTCTCTCTCTCTCTCTCTCTCTCTCTCTCTCTCTCTCTCTCTCTCTCTCTCTCTCTCTCAAATTACAAATCTAACATGCAATTATCTATTCATCTACTACCCTAAATCTTAAATCATAACACACACACACACACACACACACATCCTAAATTCAAAATGAAAAACACACACACATGCACAATTCTCTCTCTCTCTCTCTCTCTCTCTCTCTCTCTCTCTCTCTCTCTCTCTCTCTCTCTCTCTCTCTCTCTCTCTCTCTCTCTCTCTCTCTCTCTCTCTCAAATTACAAATCTAACATTAAATTACTATCAAACATTATCTATTCATACACTATTGCAAAACACACACACTTCCCTCTCTTTCTCTCTAATAATTACAAATCTAACATTCAATCACTATTGAACGTTATCTATTCATACACTATTGCAAAACACTCTCTCTCTCTCTCTCTCTCTCTCTCTCTCTCTCTCTCTCTCTCTCTCTCTCTCTCTCTCTCTCTCTCTCTCTCTCTCTCAAATCCTAAGTCAATGCAAAATGCAAAACATATTTCTTCTCTCTATCTCTAGTCTGTCAAATATTAATGCAAATTGCAAAACACACTTTCAAACACCTGCACACACACACATACAAAACACTTAAATTTAAAATGAAAGTACACACACACACACACACCTCTCTCTCTCTCTCTCTCTCTCTCTCTCTCTCTCTCTCTCTCTCTCTCTCTCTCTCTCTCTCTCTCTCTCTCTCTCTCTCTCTCTCTCTCTGTGTGTCCATCTCTAAGTCTAAAATGCAAAATTGGCCTCAACTGCCAAAAACAAAAGATCAAACTAGTTGACAATTTCTCACAATGCATGAAGAGCTGTGACCTATTTATAGTTGACCCGCATAGGGATGACCCATGAAATTCCCATGCAACTCAACTATAAATAGGTCACAGCTCTTCATGCATTCCTCTTGCCTATATCCGTCACATGCACATGCACTACTCCATATGTCTCAATTAGAGTGTCTGGGTCCTCTCAAGGTCATTAGTCACAAACATGCCTCGACGTGGAATTAAATCTAGGCGTGACCAATAATCTCGAACAATGGAGGGCTGATCTACCATATGAGGACTATTTCATGTCCCTAGCTGAAGATGGCCGTAACAATGATACTCAGCATATTTTGCTAATCAACACATTTATTTGAAACTTCCTATAATTGTCACATATGCACATTGACGTTAGTCTTGTGGGACTAACTCCTAAGTCCTGCATAAGAAATGAAGCCAACCATGTGACATTGACTTTTAAGTCTCCCATTCATTTAGTTACACACATGTAAATACATAGAGGATTATATAACCCTTTGTGAAGAACCTACTCTCAACCCATGCAATCCCCATGCAGGTCAACTATAAATAGGTCACAGCTCTTCATGCGTTCCTCCTGCCCATATCTATCACACGCACATGCACTACTCCATATGTCTCAATTAGAGTGTCTGGGTACTCTCAAGGTCATTAATCACAAACAGGCCTCGACGTGGAATTAAATCTAGGCGTGACCAATAATCTCGAACAATGGAGGGCCTACCATATTAGGACTATTCCATGTCCTTAGCTGAATATGGCCATAACAATGATACTCAACATAGTTTGCTAATCAACACATTTATTTGAAACTTCCTATAATAATCAAATATGCACAATGACGTTAGTCTTGTGGGACTAAGTCCTAAGTTCTGCATAAGAAATGTTTCTTGGTTTCCAAGGGGAGGCTCGAACCTGAGACCAAAGGAACTTTGGATGTCAAGCTAACCAATTGAGCCAACCCCACTGGTTCTGCATAAGAAATGAAGCCAACCATATGGCATTGACTTTTAAGTCTCCCACTCATCTAGTTGCACACATGTAAATACATAGAGGATTATATAACCCTTTGTGAAGAACCTACTCTCAAATGCTTGCACACAAGGGAGGTCCCAAGGTGTAGGCTAAAATATTATCAAACAATATAGGAAGATGATGGCCATACTTTCACACAGGGTACTATCTAGGTTTCAATCTAATGTGTTAATGTTGCTCACAAACATATCATGTGACTCTGAGAATGTTATGGTGCCTAGGATAGCGTGCAAGATCTTGATATAGTAGATTCTTGAGACAATGATGGACATTTTTGAGTGGTGAGTGGGACAAGGAAAATCTTGTTCAACCATATTCCATAACCAAATTCCAAATTGCCACTAAAGTACCAAAACCATCTTCCTTTTTTGGAAACTATGTAGTTTCTTTATTCATACAAATAAAAACATATAAGAAGAATCATTGTTTTCAATACCTAACATGAATATTGCCTTGTAAGTTTGATAAAAGAAGCTTTTCAATTATTGAGAGATTGATTTCATAAATTAAGATAAGGGTGTGGGCCCTCAAATCTTTCAAGCTAATAAAAATTTGTCTTTGTTATTGCACAAGCCAAGACAAAAAATACTTTACAAGGATCTAAGACTAGAGAGAAAGAACAAAGCTATAGATTAGTGTTAAATTCAATCGACCAATATAATGGTGGCTTGCATATTAAAAAACCAAAGGAACAAATGCTATGAGGCGGAATCCATTGGCCTAGAGGTTCTATCATGAGAGGGATTTACAAAAGCTATAGAGTAGAATGAGACAAAACTCTCCCAAGCTAGGGCATCTCTTGAAAGAGGTGGTACTCTCTGAGCATATTATGGTGCCTAGGATAGCGTGGATCTTGATAAAGGAGATGATACAACAATGGACATTCTTGAGTGGTGAGTGGGACAAGGAAAATCTTGTTGAACCATATTCCATAACCAACTCGATTTTTTCATCCATTTTATTTCGCACACAACATACATATATGCCCAAGGCTAAACTCCAAGCCAAAACTTGAAGCACTTTGGAATTGTACAAAAGGTGGGAGTTTGAGCCTACACCTTGTTCATAGTAGACTTCTACCCAATTCACACACACTACAATGGACATGGATTATTTTCTCACTTTTTCTAAACATGAGATGCCACCTAGATCATGGCTATTGAAGTATACATGCCATGATCCAACGTATAATGGATATTCTTGTATGTAAGTATGCACACACACACACACACACATAAACAAGCGTAGATTATGGCTCATACAAAGTTGTTGGAAGCACAAATTCTAATCTAGAAAAAATCCTTCTACAAGCATCAAGATGGGAAATAATCGTACTTGACATGGCATAGACTTTAAAAAAATGTAAGCAGTACAATGCTTTCCCGTCTTTTATGCTTGCAAAAGGACCATATTTTTTTATGGTAAAATAACATGATAAATCCTTGAATTTTGGGAAGAGTTTGATAAACCTCACCAACTAGAAACTAATTCACCAAAGGTATCAATTATCCTTTTACTTAGCCTTCTGCTCGAAAAGTTAGCGATTTATACAACCTTTTGTGCTTAAGATTGTGTACTTTGCCAAAGTCAGTTTTTTTTAAGGTAATACAAAATCTCAACCACAACTTCATATTGGGGAATGGCATGTTTACGACACTTCCATCTTAAGCTACAGCCCATTAAAGTGCCTTGCCCCCACTTTAAGCCATTTTTGTGAGAAGGTTATACTCAAAAAAATTGGTTCCCGTCTATAAAGCCCCCTTAATGATGCAAAAGTAGCTCTTGGGATATAACGTAATCATTGTAAGCATCAAGGAAGACAAAATATTTGGTTCATGTGGATCATTGGCTTTTTTGGAATTAATGTTTTGAAAAGGTCACCTAACTAGAAAATCCTTTGTCTCGTAAGCATCGATTAGAGACATGTGTTTATATGGAGCTAGAATGCATTCCTATTGTTGACTTAGATTTTTGCTAGGGCTTTCTCGCAATTAGGTTTAGGTTTTTGGGATAGGGAGGGATTATACACACACACACACACACACACACACACACACACACACACATACACACATATATAGAGAGGGGGGGGAGAGAGAGAGAGATTACTAGACAATTTGCAAGTGTGGGTGAAAGCAAAAATATTGCTGATCTAGGGTCACAACACATTAGATTTTTGCTAGGGCTTTATCACAATTAGGGTTTTGGGATAGGGAGGGATTATATATATATATATATATATATATATATATATATATATATAGAGAGAGAGAGAGAGAGAGAGAGAGAGAGAGAGAGAGAGAGAGAGAGAGAGAGAGAGAGAGAGAGAGAGAGAGAGAGAGAGAGACTACTACACAATTTGCAAACAATATTAAAGAGTTTGAACTTTGCGTAGGTGAAAGCGAAATATCTCCACCATGCATTGAGCATCTATGAGTTGGATTGAAGGATCCCAAGAATGCTACCATCTGAGATGCAAAATAGACTAGGGAGGAAAAGCTTTTACATAAATGTTAAGATGTCCAAGCTTTGTAAGGGCGGGGGGGGGCATCATGGCTATAATAATCTGATGAACTTGGTCGAGCAAAGGCCTTATGGCCCTATTAGCAAGGGCATTTTGCTAGTCAGGGGTAGTAGAACAATTACAAAATATATTGAGTTTTATGTTGGGCAAAGCCCTTGAGTAAGTTTTTATACACGTTCGACCTCACAAGTGTAAAGCTCACGACTAGGGGCTTTATGTAATGGGTGATGGGCATCGGGAGGACTGCTCTTGAAAATAATTTGCCAACTTGGTGAGTGGGGTTAGACGCAAGCCAAGGCTGGCAAAGAATTTTGAGGACCAAACAGCCGCAACCTCACATAATGGATTGGTGGCAACTTTTAGGCATAGATTTATTCCTTTAGTCATATCTAAACCATTCGAATTGTCGGTTTCTTGTTTCCGCCATTCATCCTTTGTGCTCAATGAAAATGATTGAAAGCGAAATTTCAAAATTCAATTATTTCCAGAATTTAACTAGGCAAATGTGATCCAAATGGAAATTTACATTTTTTAAGATTACGGGAAATAGTATAGACCCATGAACAATAATATGGGATGAGAATGTGCTACAAAAATAGGCATCAATCTAGATTTCATGGGGGTGTAGATATGTATTGTTCTTAATATCAACATATTTAGGAGCTTTAGATAAACACTGCATGATACTAATTTCATATACATATAAACTGCACATTTGAGAGAGAGAGAGAGAGAGAGAGAGAGAGAGAGAGAGAGAGAGAGAGGATGGGGACAGCCATATCCCCATCTCTACAAACAGATTCAATTGTGAGCATTGATAGCAGAAGTGGGTATGACAGTGTAACTGGAATCTACCACAGCAAATTTCCTTCAGTGAACTTGCCCTCCGATCCCTTCCTTGACATTGTCTCTCACATATTCTATGTTGATCGTGGCACCCATGAAGCTCTGGTGGATGTTCCCACCGGCCAAATTGTTTCGTATGAGGATCTACATTGGCGAGTTCGGGCAGCAGCAGCTGGGCTTAGTCGAATTGGAATTGGGCATGGCGATGTGGTGATGATTGTGGCACCCAATTCCGTAGAGTATGTAGTTATAATGTTTGCAGTCATGTTGGTTGGAGCTGTGGTGACGACAGTGAATCCAGTCTATACTGTCGCTGAGCTCGCATATCAAGTGAAAGACTCCAATCCAAAGTTGATTGTGACGATCCAACAGCTTGTGGAAAAAGTCGTGAGCTTCGAACTGCCACTGCTGCTTCTAGGAGCTGAGCAAACACCCCCCACCGTCTCCAATTCCTTACCCACCTACTCTTTCTCCTATCTTATTTCATTTGACCCCAACAAGCTCTCAACAACTCAAATCCGCCAAAACGACACAGCAGCTCTGTTTTATTCCTCAGGAACCACAGGCCTGAGCAAGGGAGTAATTATCTCTCACTGTAACCTGATTGCATCTACTCTACAAGTTGAAGCACACGCGTCGGATGAGGCTGAAACTCATTTTTCTTTTATTCCTCTCTTCCACGTCTATGGTTTCTGTACCATAACATGTGGAATGTTAAGAAAGGGCCACACCGTAGTGATCACGCCGCGATTTGATTTTGAGCAAATGCTGGAGGCAATACAGCGCTACCGTGTTACAGTGATTCCTGTTGTGCCACCGATAGTCAGTGCTATTATCAAATCACCAGTAGTAAGCAAGTATGATCTGACTTCTCTTAAAGTTTTGGGATCAGGTGGTGCTCCGCTAAGCAAGGAAGTGATTGACGCTTTTGCTAAACAATATCCTCATGTCCTCTTGAGCCAGGTAGTGAGCAGAATGAAAATGCTCAGTGATGTGCTTTATCCAACCGTGTTTTCGTAGTTAGCTTTATTCATGACGTTTGATCTGATTCTTGTTGGTAGCTTATAATTTCTTATAGCTATTCTTTAGACTGCATGCTGCTCTATCACTTTCCGCCTAAGAGTGTTCTTTCTTTTCCGAAAATATTCGCAGGAGAGTCTCTAGATCTCTTCTCTTCTGTTACTTCTATCGTGCCTGATATCAGAGCTAGACACCTTGCTATGAACAGCAAGTAGCCAAGCAGCATAACTCTTTTCAGACCATGCATGCTCGCCCCAGAAGCATAGGAATTAAACAAGAGTTTGATCAGCTCACAAAAAGCAATGACAGGTACCTGAAGCTTCATCCAAAGGACGGATAGATCTGAGAAATTAGTTGTAAATGGATTCGCAGTTCGAAGTACTAGTTGGTACTTTGAAAGGCCTGTATTACACTACAACAAGCTGTTCTCCCTTTTAGCACGTCTTACCTCAATCTGCCTTGTCCTATGGGGTAGCTCAAGAATGAAACTGCATCAATTGTGCGTAACCACGTCCACCTTCTTAAATAGGAGCTTGAATAAGAACCGTGTATGTCATGACAGCCAAAAGAATGCGTAGCAGAAGGTAGAGGGACCTATCAAGTAAGCTGCAGAGATCTCTGTATGGGCTCAAGCAGTCATTACTGGTAGACAGGAAAAGTTAGGCTTTCCTTTTGAACAAAGAGTTTAGTTGGAGTCATGTTCTACTGATCAGTTGTAGTATATGTCGACGTTCTCATACTGGTAAGAGAATATCTGTCTTCATTGCTTAAATTTAAAAAATTATTGCGGTTTCAGATTGCCACGTGACAAATTTGGGATAAGATGCAAGGGCAGCAACTAGAATGGACTAAAACGGAGTGGTTTCTGTGACTCTGACACGTGAAGATGTACATCACTCCCTCCCAAGGTGCAACTTCAATTTAGCCAGTAAGATTATGAGTTGGTGCAGCAAGAAGATAATTACGCTATTTCTCTGATCAACAGAGGCTGACTATACAGCTGCTGCCCGTGCCAGAAAGGAAGTTGAGCTGCTTAAATTACTCAAGGAGCTTGGGATGCCTCAGACTGGACCCAAGTGATATACTCAGACAAACGAGGGTACACATGTATCAAGTACACCTGGTACACCTGGTGATGGGAATTGTTTCAGAGCTCTATAATGTCAGTCTGTGGAATTGTATCTGCAAGGCGTTAAGGAGAAGATAGATTTCCATGATATGAAAATAGATAAAACTCATGTTATTTTGGGATACAAGTGGTTCTTTAAGAAATCTGATGGATCCCTCACAAGTAACTCAGTCTAAATTTTAGTACCAAGTATATCAAGATTCACCATCAATTCATCAGGGAGAAAGTTGAGCCTAAAAAGATTGCACTACTCTGCTGCATGAGGATGAAGGGCACGGCACGTCTCTGACTTCTTAATTAATTGATGCTTCAATAAAAACATTGAAGCTCATCACATTCAGTAGTAGTGGTAAATTCTCAATAATTTGCTGAAGTGTTAGAATTAGAGAGTAGAATTGAGCTAGTTATGCTAGTTTGAAGACTCAAGGACAATAGCCATCTATTTTATTGCTAGCTTTCATTTAGCACTGTACGGAGCATATGTCATCCAGGAATTGTTGCTTGTTTATGTTACTGTAAGTTCTTGCCTTTTCTCAAGTCACAGTATCGTGTCTTGAGCAGCATAGGTTTTTGTGACTCAGAGGGGAACTAAGGCTGCTGTCAGTGAATTTAGCACTATATGTAGCATATTCCATCCAGGGATTGTTGCTTGTTTATGTTACTGTCTTTTCTTGCTTTTGCAAGTCCCAGTATCGTGTCTTGAGCAGCATGGGTTTTCGTGACTCGGAGGGGAACTAAGTCAGGCTGCTGTCAGTGAATTTTTTTTATCTTACTTTCTTGGAGCATCAAGCTTACTCTCTTAGCTACAGTCGTTGCCCTTTCAATGGCTCATCTAACTTACTTAGGACTGGATGCCCACTAGTAGGCTTATTGTTAATATCAAATTTTCAGGGTTATGGCCTGACTGAAACATGCTCCACTGGAACCCTTACCGATGGGACAGCTACTCATAAGCTGGGCTCTGCTGGTTTATTGCTAACCAATCTGAAGGCAAAAGTTGTTGATGTGGAGAGTGGCAGATGTTTGCCACCAAACGCGAAAGGAGAGCTTTTGTTGCACGGACCTTCCATTACAAAAGGTAAGTTACACAGTTAAGGTATAAGCTTTTACTCAAGGAAACGGTTTGAATGCATAAAACTCCAAAAACCATCTACAATGGCAAGACTATGCTTTGTTGGTACAGTTGGCACATTGAAAGTTAGTAAAGGTCACAAAAATATAGCTTAGAAATATCAGATTGTGCTATTGCAATCAAGCACATGCATAGAAAAATATTACCATGACTTTAACACCAGAGAAAAACACAAACAATGAAGTATTGGCTGTGCTCAATTGACGCAGGTCCTTGAATAAGCAGGATAGAACAACTTGCTGACTGAAATGGCTGATCTGAAAGTCCAGCTTAAATACTTCTTGAAATGGCCTCTTATATCAGTGCTGAAAAAAGTAGAAATCCAGCTCAAATAGTTCTTGAAATGGCCTCTTATATCAATGCCACAAAACAAAAAAAAAATTCCAGCTAATAAACTTCAGTTTAAAAGATATTTAAGATGAAGTCTGCAGAGATGCCTTATCTTTAGGATGGTCGGCAATAAAATTGAAAAAAAGAAAGTAATCTGTTGACATGGGTTTAGAGCACAGTGCAATGGAGAGTGTCAGTGAACCTGTTCTGATAGTCAATTACAGTGCTAGAACATGCCACTTTAATCTGAGTATCTTTAGCTTTTGTGGCCTGTTCCCAGATAAATATTCCTCTGTTTTGATCTAACTAATGAAAACCTTTTGTTTTACCTTGGTGTAAAGAAATCTGTCCTGTTGTAAAAGGTCTGATTTTGAACTTTGAAGAATCTAATTCCTGCAGGTTATCTAAACAACAAGGGAGCAACATCATCAAGCTTTGATGCTGAAGGGTGGCTCCATACTGGTGACTCAGTATACTTTGATGAGGATGGATACTTGTATGTGGTGGGTCGAATTAAGGAACTGATTAAGTACAAAGCTTTTCAGGTAATCACTACTTTGTTTCCAAAAAGTTTCACGCAAATGATTTCATGGAATACATCACTGACTAAACCTTTTACTTGATGAGCTCCAAGAACTTGCTGTAAATCAAAGGATATTAGAGATAGATAGTATTACAACATTTATTTATCATGATACTCAATTTTTTCATCTTGTGTGGTTACATTTCATCTCTAGGATCACTTGATAAGTTTATGACTTATAGGATTTGAATGTCAAAAGGAGAGCATTACAAATGCATTTCTTTGTATGATGAATTAAGGTAGTACTTATCATGATCAAGTAGGTAGCACCAGCTGAGCTGGAAGCCATTTTACTACAACATCCAAAGATCAAAGACGCAGCTGTCATCGGGTGGGGACAATTACAATTTTTTATTTTTAAGAAATCATTTCATTTTTTCTCATGACATTGTGCTAAAGTGCTGAAAATCTTATTTGTTGTTTGGACATGAATGATGTGCTTTGCCATGTCTTCACAAAAGCTAGTGCGATATTTGTTGACTTACAAGCTCAAGTTTACAAGTGTAATTTTAGCTTGGCATCATTCATGAGAGAGTAAAATGTCTTTAACTGGCATGATTGTATTGCTGGAAAACTTTCAGAAAGGTTCTCTTTCTTATGATTATCTATTCATGTGTACCATATTTGTAACAGATATCCTGACGAAGATGCAGGCGAGATTCCAATGGCCTTCTTAGTCTGCTCAGAAAGAGGCACACTAAGTGAGGATACAATTAAAGCTTATGTTGCTCAGCAGGTGCACATTAGGATTGCAACAAAAACCTTCATTCACATATCCACTCTGCATTCATCTTTTAATATATTCACACCATGAAGTGACCTCTTAATGTCTCACAAGTGATTCCTTGCCTCAAAACTTTTTTCAAGATAATCTGTGTGATGTGTGTAGCTGATGCGTTTACTGGAGCAACTAACAATGTCAATGGGATTTTTTACACCTTTCCAGGTTGCACCCTACAAAAAGATTCGGCGTGTCGCCTTTATAAATGAGATTCCAAAATCATCAACTGGGAAAATACTGCGACAAGAACTTGCTAGACTCTCAAAATCCAAGTCATGAAACTAATTTGCAGATCATTCTGAGGCAAATTGCTGGCAGTCAATCAGTGGAATTCACAATGAACAAACAACAACCCGCTTGCAAACTGCAAATCCACAGCAACCTTGAGAATCAATTGTTATGTTTAGGGTTTAGGGTTTATCTAGTTTGTGAAAGATATATTTTTAGTCAGAAGAAAGTTTTTAAAAAGTTTGTGAGGCCAATCTTATCACTTTAATTGTCCAATTTTCAAGTGTGCCTAATTGCCTTTGTACCAGAAATTGTATCTTATTCTTCAGTTCTGAGAGGACATGCCTGTCTGCATCCAAAATGGCCACAATCTCACCGGCTTGCTTTGAAGAGTCAATTAACTCAATGACTTATATGTGAACTTCATGTAAGCTGGGTATTGCAAGAACCAAAAATTTGGTGAATTATGAATGACTACAATCAGAGCTCGATTTGATTGGGAGTAGAATGACTTAAAAATTTAAATAGGATGCTTCTTTTTTGATTTTGAATGTTGCTAATGGCTTTTGACAATCTGCAAGTAAATCATTTGTGAGTTTTGAAAGTTTCATTCTACCCATGGTTCACCAATTATGTGGCACATGGCATGCCATGTAATGTTAACTGCATTCTGTCTCTAACTGCAAGAAGATACTAACTAAATACAAAAATTTCAATGGATTTTAATGTGAACGACACATTGCTTGTGAGGACCTCAAATGTGAGACAACATTGGAAGTGACATTGGTTGTCTCCACTCTATACTACTAATAATCCTCTCAATGTCTCTTGATAGGTGTCATGACAATCTCTAGCACATCTTTCTTCTATGGTGTTGTGTCCACTTTTCTTTTTGGTCACGTATTAAAATTAGCTTTTCATTTTATAGTACCACAAAAGGTTTGGATGCCATAGCATGGGCCACTATCATGTGAATCATTCATAACCATTAAACTTTCCCATGTAAAATAAACTGTATAGTCTATGTGATAATACAACTACCAAACCATCACCGTCATAAACTATATCCACTTTTAAGATATTAAATTGTAGTTTTGTGAAATACCTTATAGGTTTAATAGGTTGAAAAGTTCAAATGATAAAATAGAAAAGGTATTTTGACGCATTTGAGAACCAAATTTTGAGTTGAAACATTATTTTAGATTATTTTTTGCAGTCTCCAAATATAGCACGACATCGATGGTGATTCAGTCAGAATTTCATGGCTGAATTACCTAGCATGCTGTCGTGACAAGTGATTTAGCCAAAAAAAAAGAAAAGCTTTTTCTTAACACGCCGGCGTGCCATATTTGGAGGCTAAAACAAATTTTTAACCTCAAAATTTTCTTAGTTTGGGATTTCATTATGGAATTTTAAACTATGTGCCAAACTACAATTCTTATTAATAAACATTCAAGTAGTGGCATAAAAAAGGTAGCACACCATGTGCTATCTTTTTGTTGACTCATGGCAAAATAAACTCGCAAAACTTGCAAAAAATTTACTCGCAAAATGCCAAGCCCCGTTATTAGCAACAGTTCTTTTCATGATGCCAGAGCCAAAATTTAATCACAATTTTCATGAGTGCCAAATGCCTAAGCTTCCACAAGTACCAATCTACACTAGGTAGGATTGAGATTATGGACCTACTACATGATGTGCATCAATTTACTTGATAGAGTTCAATCATGGATTCCTTTCTTATTTGCCACCCTTCTTGCTTGCAAACATATGACAAGAGCTTGGTCTTCTCCATCCTTACAAAGCAAAATGAATTGGAATAGAGAAGACTACCAATTTTATGCACAAAGCATACAACATTGAAGACTATATATATCTTTTATGTCGTTGAACTTGATTTACTTATGTTGGTTTCTCACTAGTGGAAACTCCCTTTGCTTGGCCCTTTCTTTTGACACCCATTTTTTAAGCCTTACCGAGTGCGATGAGGGGCAATGGACTACAACAAATCTAATTAACTGTACACTAATTACAGTATCACATTTGAAGCTTACATAAAATATAAATCAGATCAACTATGATTTCTAGCTATTTCATACTTAGTTTTTTTCATCAAAAGTTGTCTCACTTTGTGAATGTTGAATGGTGAATGATAGATGCATATTTGTGTGCTCCTGCCTTGAGATTTCCAAGATAGATTGTTTGCATCACTCAAGTGTTAGATCCATGTGCAATCACACACTCCTTAGAAGATCAATCATGTTTTTGTACTTTTCACACGTGTGAGGACATCTCAAACAATTTGAACGATCTTCTAAGATGTGTATGATTGGACATAGATCTATCATTCAAAAGATACAACTTGAAGACACTATCTTGAAAAATCTAAGGCAAGAGCACTCAATGCATGCATCTATCACTCACCATTCATTACACATAATGATAGGCAACTTTGGATGACAAAAACTATGTATGAAATTGGCTTGCTCTCGAGTAGAGAGAGAATGCTATATCAAGCTCTTGGGTAGAGAGAGAATATAAAAAATAATCTAAGTGTTGGAGCATGCAAACTCCAAATCTCTCATCAAAAGACTAAGTTTGGAATCAATCTCACTCTCACTCATAGTAGCTTGGGATCAAAGAAGAGTGGCAATGGAGCTCAATGATTGGACCTCTCTAAAATATTTTACTTTGATTGGACCACTTAGATGTCACCTCTTACATTGTGGTGCATTTTGGACCATTTTGGTGCATCTTACAATATGATTGGTCCAAATTGGAAAATGAAATCAAGAGGTGCTATGTCACTAGCCCTCTACCATCAAGCCAAGTGTAAGCTACCTTCACTATCACAAGCTAATCCAATGCTAAATTTGGCCTAATCACTTAATTACAAAGGTAAAATGAGTGGTTTTGATAGAGGACCCCCAAACCTCAAGATAGATGACTTTTGCAATGTTCACACTCCTCCTTAAAAGAAATCTATCTATTTCAACATAGATTTTGAAATCAAGCCAAGATTAGATCTAAATTTGACAAAAGCACTGAGCAATGTTTTGGTGAGTAGATCCGCAATACAAGAAGATGATCCAATATGCTCCAAGATGATCTCTCCTCGAATAACCTATCTCAATGTGCTTGCTGTGAAAAAATCAGATCCAAAACATACTTAATGGATCAATAGGATCTTGGCTAAATTTGGGTGCACACCTAGATTCATCTACAAGCTAGAAATCATGCATTTACCATGCTAGAACTTGGAAATACATGAATATCTGAGAGCTATCTACAACATCCATAATGTCGCTTGTCCACTTGACCTAAACTTGCCCTAAAATAGCAACTTCTAGGTACTTTACCGAAAACCTAGTTTGACGTAACTAGATGCAATGTATCCACAGTAGCTAATAGAAGTAGCTCCAAATTTGATCTTATTCACTTATATACTTTTTAAAAATAGTAAGAACACTATTTTTAGGCCTTATTGATATTAAGAAATATATCTCTAAGTTGAGATTTCACTTTGGCCTCCAAATTGCCAAATTAAACAAACTAAACTAGTTGACATTTTTCACACTCCCTCTTCAACTAGTTTTACCACACAACTTTGATCCATCTTAAGAATGATCTCCATCCTAAGAATAGACCTCCTTCTATGGTTGTATGATAGCTTTCATGATTGATATATATAATAGTGTCCACATTGGATGCTGCACTATTTCTTACATCAATTTTACATATCAAGATGAAAAAAAAACCAACATAGAATGTAACATAGAATCATAATGAATGAATTCCTCCATGATTCCACCTTTGATATCTCTAGAAAATAACAACAACCAAGAAACAAATGTGAGTGATAACCATTTTCTTGCATGTATCCTCCATTTTTGTCCTTCCTTGATATGTCCCCACCATAAAACTCCATGAATGAGCATCTATCGCCATCTTGCCACAAGATATCCTCAACACTTGAGAACTTAGACATGAATGAGTGATATAATGAGCCTCCCTTAGCTTCATTTCCATCAACAAAACCAGCCAAGAATGCTAGTACAACTCTAACATCAAAATGATGCAAAACAATATATCTAGTTTCACCATTTCTTGACAATTTGCACACATTCACATGAAATTGCTCAAACATGAGATAGAACAAGTAAAGTAAACTTGAACAACACTTCCTTGGTGGTTCCTTAACCTTACTTTACTCTTCAATAACCTCCAAAAACATATCCAAAGTATCTTTGCCACTTGACTTCCCTTTGATGCTCTTGACTAGGCTCTCCAAATTGCCACCTCTCCTTTTGTGTTGTTCAAGCCCTTCAAGATCAACTTCTTGATCTTACACTTCAACATCAAAGTCATTGAACAATACTTATTTTACAGATCCATTAGTTGCCTGCAATCCATGAAAAACACCATTCACTTTTTTTAGCATAATCTACACAAGAAGATGAACCAAAACATGTGAGTAAGAAAAGTTTGTACCTTCAAACTTGCTTACCCTTCTCATCATATGTAAGCCTAGATGGATTTTTCCTTTGCCTTGAGGATCATCTTAGAACTTGACTTGGAGAGGAATATCCACCATCACCATCCAAATAACCATCTTCATATCCATAAAAAATGTTAGATTTGATAAACAATAGTCCAATGCTTCCATTTACATTAACTGTAGAAATCTTATCCGACGGATGTACAAAATTACTGCCAAATAAAGTAACTACCTTATCATCCTCCTTGAAAGTGAGAACATGCTTCTCAAAATCAAATATCAGACAAGGCGATTTACTAAATAACCATTCGTATCCCAAAATTAAATCAGTACGGGCTAGGTCTAAAACAAGAAAAGCAGCTAATTCTCTATGTCTCTGTATCATCACTGGGAGATTTGGGACTTTTACATGCCAACTCTCCAACTCTGCTCCTGAAGCTAGATAAACTTTGTATCTATGATTGCTGGCTTTAGTTTCCAAGTTGAGTTTCTACACAAGATGAGAATTAATAAAATTATGAGTAGAACCACTGTCCAATAGAATACTCACTTCTTGATCTTTAACTGTGCCAGTTAAATGAAAAAGTTCATTAGGCAAGAAAGAAATAGTACTGAAACCAGAGACTTACCATTACCCCCTGGGATTCAATCATGTCTATCGACATTTTTTTCTTTTCTGGACAAACCACTTCTTCCCCTTCTTGGTTTTTAAGCGGTTGGAATTTGCACAAATTGCTTCCTGGATGCCACCACCGTGGAATCATATGCTTTCGAAATCCAAAACTCATCCTCGAGGCTTTGAAACACATTTCGCTTGCATTTGTTTGGATAGTCGATAGGCAAACCTAGGACAAACTACCATAGAGCCAACTTTGCATCGAATGATGGTACCTTGTTCCAAAGGTCCATGAATTTCTGGATATAAGAGTCCAAGCTCTTAGTACCCAGTTTGCAGCTCACAAATTTCAAGTAGTAGTCAATGTCATCCACTATTACGAAAGCTTTTTTAAAGACTTCCGCAAAAGCATCCTAGGTAATAGGCTTCACCGGTGAAACTTGCCACCACGAGACCCTTTGCCTCATAAAAACAACATGACACTCCTTGTGCTCCTTTGCTTCATCAAAAGTTCTTGGTTCTTGAGCTTTGAGCATGGAACCCATTAGGGCTAGATTCATCTCTAATCTTGCAAGAGGTTTCTGATTTCTGCTTGACCTTCTAAGCCCTCCCTGCTCGCTAGATTCGGAAGTATCTCCCTTCTGAGCATCACTTGTGACTGATAAGTACCATTTAGGTACTCTCTTAAGGATTTCAGCATCAAACTTGCCTTTGTCCATTGGATCTTCCACATCAAAATCCACTTCTTTCTTGACCTATACTTTTGCTCCCTCATCAAAAGGTTCAGTGATTAACTGTGATCTATTTATATAAGAAAATGTGAGGATTCTTAAGATAATGAGTAATTCTTGATCAATTGGGTGAGTCAAGAATTTAGATCTGTTGGTTGAACTCTAAATTTCTTTACTCCAATGCATACTTGAGATTGTGTGGATCTCACAGGCATTTTCATTAAGTAATTGCTTACTTATGAGGAATTTGCTTACCTTACAGATTGTAGTCTTTAAGTGCTTGTGTGCAAAGTTCAGTCTATATCTCCAGATTTATAGGAGATAGATAAATCTATTAAGATACATATAGTTGTTGATTTCATGCATATGATGCTAGAAATGGGACTGTTAACTCATTAGTGAGTTATAATTGTCTGAGACTGATGGATCTCCTAGAGATTTTAGATGACTGAATTGTGGTATTTTAGAATATTTAAATATTCTAAGAATATTTGTACCAAGAAGCCTTATTTTCTGCAAGAAATTGACATGGAATTTCTTCAGCTTTCGGATTTGATTTTTGAAACCAGTGTTTCATGTAATTGGGATTACATGAAGGTGATGAATTTTTTTTGAATAAGATCAACCCATTTGGAAGATTTATAGCTTAGTGTATCTTTTGGAATTTGAGCTAATATTCATGAGTAGGGGCAAGCAATTGAAGAATTGTCGCATCTCTGAGTACTTATTCAAATGGAAAGATCAGACTAAGAATAATGACTCATGGGTAAGAATTGAAAGCTTAAGGAATAGTTTCATGTTTTCTTTCCCCGTTCTGAGGACAGAACCTGTTTAAGGGAGGAAGAATGTTATGGCCATATTCAGTAAAAAATATGAAATAGTCCTAATATGGTAGATTGGCCCTCCAGTGTTCGAGATTATTGGTCACGCCTAGATTTTATTCCACATCAAAGCCTGTTGGTGACTAATGAACTTGAGAGGACCCAGACACTCTAATTGAGATATATGGAGTAGTGCATGTACGTGTGACCGATATAGGCAGGAGGTATGTGTTAGGGGTGGGATTGGAACTTGAGACCTTTGGGATAAAACACATACTTCATAACCACTAATCTCAAAACCATATGGTGATGAGCGTGTATAAGCCATTCCGTATATGTTGCATGTTAAGGCTCCCAAATCCCCTAACACTATTCCCCCCCCCCCCCCCCCCGAGAAGAAGCAAGTTCCACCAAGCGACCTACTTTTATTGGGTTTATTGCACTTCTTTGGATTCCATTCTCTCATGGGGTTGGCTTCCCAAGGTGGATATCTGTAGAGGGCTTCCCAATTATGAATGTTGTCTAATGGCTCAACAACTTTTTTGGGCGAGTTTTTTTTTTTCCGGGTCCATATGATCGTCCGTACCGTTTGTACAATTCGTCTGTATGACCTTTCGTACCATCCGTACAATGTCCGCGTAGGCCAAGCAACGTAGGTGCAAAGGAAACGGAACCAAAGGTGTTAGGAGTGGGATTGGAACTTGAGACCTTTGGGATACAACACATACTTCGCAGCCACTAACCTCAAAACCATATGATGATGAGAGTGTGTAAGCCATTCCATACATGTTGCATCTTAAGGCTCCCAAATCCCCTAACAGTATGCATGAAGAGCTATGATCTATTTATAGTTAACCTGCATGGGGATTGCATGTGGTCATGCACATGATCCTACTCTCTATATATTGAGGTAGTGATCATCCCATCAATGACTTTGGTCTAGGTCACCAGATGAGCTCTTCTCCTCTTGCTATCACATGGCATGGCTTGGGGGCTAGATCCAGGAGGAAACTCCAGGAGGAATAAAAACATCTCTAGAAATCACAGGCTTTTGTGCATTTGTGTCATACATCTTGTTGTATGCCTTGGCCTTCTCATCATATCCATGGAAAATACACCTAGTAGCCTTTGCATCCAATTTCCTTCGCTTCCCAATAGGAATATTAACATAAGCATCACAACCAAATACTCTCAAATGAGAAATATTAGGTTTCTTTCCAATAAAAGCTTCATGAGGTGTCTTACCTTCCATCAGATTTTATAGGATACCAATTCAGGATGTGCATAGCTGTGCTGCAAGCTTCTGCCCAAAAGATGTTTGGCAAACCCTTGCTTTTGAGCATCGCCCTTGCCATCTCAACAATGGATCTATTCTTTCGTTTTGCAACTCCGTTTTGCTGTGGTGAATAAGGTCTTGTAGTCTGCCTCTTGATTTCTTGATCCTTGCAAAAATCAATAAATTCTATCGAAAAATATTCACCACCTCCATCAAATCTCAAAGTCTTGATATAACATCATGTTTGCTTTTCAACTAATGCCTTGAATTCTCTAAACTTAGCAAATGCATATGATTTCTTGCTTATGAAATAAATCCAAATGCATCTGCTATAATCATCAATGAAGGTAATAAAGTAATAGCAGCCACTAAGGGATCTAGTCTGCATTGGTCCACATAAATCACTGTGGACAAGATTGAGGATGCGATTGGCACTCCTTGCTCCAATTTTGGGAAACCTCTCTCTGTGTTGTTTTTCCAAAATGCAACCTTCACAAATTTTTCTTTCAAAAGAAATATCAGACAATACAATAACTAGATTACCCCTTTTGAGAATCTGTAAACTTTGAGCACTAATATGGCCAAATCATTGATGCCAAAGATCACTTTGACTATCAACAACATCTCTAACTGATAAGTTGATGACATGCTTTCTGTTTTCTCCTGTCAAATGCCCGTTGATCTTCGTCATTTAATGGCCTTGTCTCTTCACCTGTCACGATTCCTCATAGCTCTTTTTCCATCAAAACGTTCTTTAGTTTGAAATTTCCAAACTGCGTAGTTGCCTCTTTCCAATTTGCTTGACTCATTAAGGACGCTCTCATTTAGAGTTGCCATTACTAGATAGATGAGTCCGGATAGCAAAAAAAAATGGCTCTATTTAAGCACACAACTTGTCTCCAAATGTATCACACCACAGAACCGTACCACCTTGGTTGTACACCTGATATTGGTTCAACGCGCTGGTGTACGACCGCTCGGGATCTTCTTGGGCTTGCGCGTGTTGATCTGATATTAGTATGGATATGCGATATCGATTCGGCGCGTGGGTGTACGACCGCTCGATATTTTCTTTAGCTCTCGCACGTTGAATTAATATTAGTACGGATCAAGATGAAAAGTAGAGGCAATATAAGAATTTATAGAGGGAATATTCTAGATTCTCCACTTTTGAAGCGTTTGATCGTTCAAACAAACAAAGATAAGTAATGTGAAAAGTATGAAGCCTTATAACTCTGAGTGGCAGTACTAGACATTGTCTAGTGTGATATGCAGTTGCCCAAATAATCAAATGAGAGATTTCTTGGCAAAACTCTCTCATAAATGGCACTTTTTATAAAAACTAGGAAGTATTGTAAAAATCTCCCCACTCAACAGATTTTCAATCTGTTTGATGCTACTCTAGCCTTTCTGATGCCTCCAGAACTGTGTCTTCGAATTCGTTCCCCACTGATGATTCTGAGCTCCAAAACCTGCAAAATACCCCAAGGAAGGATTTCTTTCAGCCATTTCTGTCTCTCCAAGCTTTCACCTCCTATGAAGGAATTTCTCACTTCATTGCGGAGCCTGTGACAACCTGTATCCACTGATCAGGCATGCAGGACTATCGGGCTCTGATACCATGTCAATATTCAGATAAGCAACATCAATCATTCACCACAAGGCGGAAGAAGAACACACACTATCACACCTCACACTCACTGTTGCATATTGAATGTAAAATGTACAAATAGACCATGAACCCTGATAGAGAGAGAGAGAGAGAACAAACCTAGGAGTAGACTAATAGACTAGCCTACGACTAATTACAAACGGTAACAGCTGTCAACAATAAAGTACATCGTGAGCAGTAACAATGAAGTGTAATAATAAAGTTTATCATTCATTTCGATTTGAAATGATTATGTCTAAACCCGTTTGCTAGCATGGCATTTTTTTTTATGTTGCATGTAGATACATTTTTAGCTTGGTGAAGGCAAAAAAACTAGATAAATGTCTTCTTATTTTAAATTGTGGACTCAAAAGTCCAATATGGAGAGTGCATGTACAACGACAAATACCATTCTAGCTTGAGTGACTGGGAGCTGGCTAATAATCCTTGATGGATAGACTTCTCTATTGGTGCATGCACTGATGATGAGAAAGAAAGCTTCAACTTGCATATTAGTGACGCTTTATGTAGTCCTGTTGTAGATAGTGAGGTTCCTCATGTTGATTTGGAGATGGGGGCCACACTAGAGACAATAGATTGAGAGAAACTGACATTCAAATTGAAGAACAAGTACCCATGCAACGTCTTTTGAAGTTGGATCGCAAGGATGCAGAGACAACAAACTGTGGTGACAAGTACTATGCCATCCGCTAAGCGAGTGCGAGACTCACCAGAATACATCCGTCCATCGCTCGCTTTGTCAAAGTCTAGTAGCAAGGTCGAATTGTTTTGTTTTGTGATTCTTTCATGTACAAGATATGTATTGCAATTTAGTTGTTGATTGGTTATGTGCTATATATGCCCTCATTGTTTTTTTTTTTTTTTTTTTGGCGTTGTGTCAGATATTCACCATTTGCAGGGACATTATGAATGTTTCCAGATGTGCATCCAAAAAGACTATTGCTAGCGAGATGCAAAGCTTGCTTTCGCACTTGCAAGAAATTTGCAAGGGTACATAGATCAGACGAGGTAAGAGCATTGGTGCCGACATGGTTTTGTTGGATTTTCCTACGAATATAGTGCTCTGACAATGTTCCATTGTGGAATACAGTTGAGGATGCACTATTCAAGGCATCTCTCCACTTCACATCAGCTATTCTAGATGACACATGAGTGGTTTGTTGCATTGTTGGAGTAGACCACATGAGCTGACAAAATTTGTTAGAAAATGTGGATTGAGAGTGCTAAGACACGCTATCCTGCATGAAATTGATAAGTTTGGCACCACAACTATGCAGATTCAGGTAAGCAACAACGTAAAATTTTGGTTGTTTTACATCACATCAACTTAGAGTGAATATCTAGTAACTTATTGTGTGTTTTTTGACCAATGTTGACTTGGTCCTCAATTTTTAAAGTTCTATATAGGTGGAGGTGATATGGGACTATTCGATGCTACAAATTGAGAATGAATAATATGTCTTTAATCTAGATAGAAACTTTGAGTCAAGTTCAAGACCCTGAGTTGAATACAAACTATGAGGAGTGGTCATGAATATGTTGGCTAGTCTGAATGTGGTTAGGTTTGTTTTGTAATTTTGGGTGAAGTAGATGTTTTCAAGTTGAAGCCAATCTCAAGTTTGCATGAAGTTCAATGTTTTATGGTCTATGTAGGTGGAAGTTCAATGGTATTTGTTCATCAATATATTTGGTGCAGCAGTTCGCAGACATGTACGTCAATGTGTTGGTACCGTAAATCGGAGACATATACATCAATGTGTCCAGTATCGTGATTCTAGTATTTCTGATGTTATAGAAATGCATCTTTTTTTAGCTAGCCATGAGTAGTAATTTTTGTGCAAAAAAACTCGCAAATCTCGCTTTCCATTTACTCGCAAAATGTTTGGACTCACATTAAAGCTACATCGATTTACTCATTCTAACCCTGCATAACCTTCTATCATTTTTAATCTAGTTGGGCCTCTTTGGGGAGTGATGAGTTGGAAGGGTAGGCCTCAACATCAAATAGCATTTTCTCATGTTGTCCAACAAAACATTTATATATTTAAAAAGTTTACTTTATTTTGATTCGAGCCAAGCTACATCATGTAGAACACTTATATTTTCTATGGTCTACATGGCAACACAAATGGTTTTAGAGTAGTGCAAGGCCTACTTCTAAATCCATTTATAGATTTTTTTGAGGCCTTCTCACATTTGATTGAAACGTGATTTTCAAGTATCAAGTTGGTACCTCTTAGATTCTATCACATAGGCATCTTGATTGTTGTGTTTAAGTGTAATGTCTTTGGGTGCCACTTTGGCCATTGAGCCAAATCCATGGGTGCAACCATATCAGTGCTTCTTCTCGGTGACAAAAGTAAAGTTGGTACTCAAGTCATGTATGTCAAAAATTGGAACCAAGAATATAAGTGTTGTTCTTACATGTTGGGTAGTCACAAGACCCATGGCATATACAGAGGCCTTTGCTCGTGGCCCCTTTCTAAGCTACATCTCTGACATCCCCCACCCTTAATAAGCCAGCACAAAAAGAGCCACTATAGCAACTCTACATGTTGTGGAGCCTCTTGGGGTTGCAAGAAAAACCTAACCTTATATCATGTCATTATATGATTGATTACGTTTGTGGAAATGCTGGGTTCTCACACCATTGAGATATCTCCTCCAAGATTAATATAATAAGAATCATGAGGCTTGAGTGACGATTTTTCCTATATGATCTACCGGCAAGCCCCTTTGCTTGGCCCTTTCACTTGCCACCCACTTTTTGAATCTTGGCAAGTGAGTTGACGACGAGCAATGGACCACCCTTTTTCACATTTGGTTGATAAGTATTAAATGAAGTGTGACAATATGATTGGCCCATTTGAATCTTGACAGATGATTGGTCCATTTTATTTATTAAGGTCTTGTGTTTTGAAAAGCAAGTATGAACTTTTTCATGTTAAAAGGTTGAAAGGTGCTATCAGGCTTTTTCTCATGCAATCAAATTTCAATTGAAAGTTCAAATTGAAATGCATTTCGTTGAAAGGAATATCGGAAATGAAGGGCTGGGAGACTTCAAAATGCAGACCAACATGCTAGGGGGACATTGCCCGGGCCAAACAACGGTCTTGGGTCCTTGCCATGTCATGTCATCTTGTTGCCAATAGTGACAAGTGAATGTTAATGTGAAAGGGTGGGAGTCCCATTTTTTTTTTGGTGGACCAATGGAAGAACTCTATTTTAAATTTGGGACTTGCCAAATAGTGTGAAATGGGCCTAATAAACTGGCCATGTGGGTAACCCAATTAACCCAATTTCAGTTGTAAATTTTTTATGAGAAATTTAATTGATTTGTAGGCATTTCTACAAGAAGTCCTGGATGGTGACGATATCACTAAAATCATGGAGATAAATTAGGAATGGCATTGGCGTTGCACACTGCACAATCCTAATCACGACAAGTATTGATCACATGTCTTCTAAGTTCTTTGTGCATGATCCATGATCTCATCAGGCATCAGAAAAGAGCGCCTCAGAAGTAGCCTGTGTGATCGTGCACGCATGATTTTATGTGCAGCAGATGAGATCTCCTCAGATGTAGCCGGTGTTAGCCTGCATAGACTAAGAAATTTAATACCCATTTTCAACAACGATAATATTAATGCACATCTTCACATCGGTTTTGATTACCACCAGTTTGATGCACATTGACCCATTGCTTTTCATCTTTTTGCTGTTTGTTCACGTTGTCACGGCAGTTGAGACTCGAGAAATGCCAATCGATTTCAAACTAGTTCATTTTATAGCTCAGAATGATTCAAGTCGATTTGGAAGATTCTTATCATAGAAAACTAGAACGCGAAGCTCACGATTATCAGTTATCTCCTGTGCAATAGTCACCTGGATTGGAATAGGAGTAATGATTTTAATGACTCCAATAACTCCACTGTCATTGTCACTACTGATAATCATTTACTTATTGATATAGCTTTTCTTTCTGTGCTCAGAGTCTTTCTGTGCTCAGAGCCTCAGACTGAGGTATTCAGAAGTAGTTTACAGTGGGACTGGTGGTAGTCTGTAGATAAAGCCAAACTGATAAAGAGATTACTGACAAGTTTTGCCGGTACGTTCCTGGCAAAACTATCACCAACAGCCAAACTGTTTGTAGTTCTTGAGTACTTTGTACAAAGACGCTAGAAAGGTGTACTGAGGTTTACGGGTTCACTTATTAGTAGGAAAGACAGGTGCAAGCCGGATTTACCTCTAATTTAGCGGATTCACCGACTGACAGGTGCCTTCAAAATCAGGAAAATCAGCGACCTGAAGTCAAAAAATAGATATATGTCTATCTAATAATTTATATAGAAGTGATCAGTTGACGCGATTACTGTTAGGTGATAGGACTTCATTTGTTAGCGAGACGGATTATGGATGAATATAGAAAGCTAAAGTGGAAGTAAGGAAGTAGAAGTAACTGTTAGATATCTCTTGAATTTATAGTATATAATCCATCAGATTAGCAAATACCCATTCGCCAAAAGGCAAAGTGTGGGCACACGCAATAATCCTATATCATTTCAATCGTAAGAGTCCTGAATCTGATGTAACTTTAGCTACCTAAAATCGATGAAATGAAGCACAAAATAAATGCTTCATCGATTTTTGAAGTATCTTAAGCTGATTGCAGTGAGTTATATCCTGAGCCAGGCCATTATAAGAAAAATCTCGGTATTTTTCTTGAGAATGAAAGAAGCAATATTGAAGATCTTCATTCAAGCAGGTAGTATTCAAAAACGCATTTGTAGGTTGTAACAGAGATGAAGAAATATGCGAGAAATGTATGGCACAAGATATTTACCATAGTATTATTTGCTCTCTTTTTCCAAGTGCCGATCTTCTATGGACTCGTAAAGCTATCAATTGTTTCTTGCAATGTTATGCCGACATTGGGTTCTATTCATACGTTTTCTCCGAGAAGAGTGGGAACCACAACACCCGTTCATGATGCGACTCCTGATTTACACTCGGGAACCGGTCAAAAGAGGGACATCAAAGGAAGCCATCTGAATCAAGCATCTGCAAATGCAACTGCTGTTAATTCTATCCCAGCTTCGGCCAAAATGCAAAATCTATCCCAGCTTCGGCCACACGGCCATGCGCACTTTACTTTTGTGCAGTTTAGCTCATATCGTGAATCTCCCCGGGTGTTCTTTGTAGTTGGAGTGACTTCCGTTGTAGTGCGTGAGTTTGACCTCCCCGTCTACAAATGCGAGTGGCATCCAAAGCCAAACAGAGGTGAGCCTCTGCAACCATCAAAGGTGACTGACGCAAAAATGATCTATGTGTATTTTGATCAGATGCCTCGGATCTATGTTGTTGCAATTGTGAATTGCACTTTTGAGGATGATGTAGGAATGGGTGAAGAAGGCGGCTCGCTCTTCATGACTGTGTCTGCTGGGCCACATCCTGGTGATACGGAGAAAGTATTGGTTTTGCAAGAGCAAAATGATGAAGCGAAAGAAGCCATGCGGAAACGAGATCAACCGCTTCCGTTTAAGTATGCATTCTGCGGCCCTCCTATGCACGGGAACGTTAAGGCAGAGTGGGTGCTACAATGGCTGGTATACCATCACTACTTGTGGAGAGATAGCGTTCACTTTTTCTTTTACAATGTGGGTGGTATCACTAATAGCGTTCGCCAGGTTTTTAGTCCATTTATAAATAATGGTCTTCTCACAATCGTCGATGTAGAAGATCAGAAAGATTATCCATCCTGGTACTTCAACCAGCTTCTTTTCATCAACGATTGCCTACATAGGACGCGGTATCTCTCTTCTTGGACCTTCTTCCACGATTTTGATGAGTTTTTTACAATGTCATCATCAATTACACTCGATAAGCTCTTAGATGAATACAAGGACGTACCATACCTTACCTTTGGAAGCTTGCGTGCATCACTTTGGATCTGTACAGACGTCCATCCAGAGTCTTCGGAGTGGCCTCTGCAACGTATGCGGTGGGCTGAGAAACAACCTTTCTGCTCTGCGCCTGATCAGGATCCCTGGATATGCATTCATGGCAAAGGAGCGCGCAAATATGTAGTAAATCCTAGGAAGGTTTTTGCTGGTGGAGTCCACAGAACTGCCATTCCTGAAGAGGGAGGTGTAAATCTAAACGCCAGCATAGCCAGGCTTAATCATTATCCAGGCATGTTGGCGAACGGGACAACTTCATGCTCCTTCACTGTAAATGTCTCCATACCTATAGAATTGTTGTACCAGTACGCTCCCTCAAGTCAATTGTATGAAAGAGATGATTCCATCCCCATTCAGATGGGAAAAGCCAGAGAATTTGATGCTGAGTTGCTGGCAGCTTATCTATAGAGAGAGAGAGAGAGAGAGAGAGAGAGAGAGAGAGAGAGAGAGAGAGAATGCTTTACTACAAAGCGTAGAGTTATCTGAATAGCAATATTTTGTTTCTGCTTTGCCTGGTTCAAAAAGGCAGAACATCATAATGCAGCCTGCTTGTATAGCTTACTTAATCTGATTAAAATAGAATGTTTGTTTCTTCCTTGATCTTATAAGTATGGCACTTTTAAGCTATTGCTAATTGTCCTCATATGAAATGTTTTGTTATGAAACTGATTTGGAAACACTTCCCCTCACACTTCAATCCCCCTCCCACCCCTTTGACACAAATGAACGCCTACTCTTTCATAAAAGGCAAAGACATGATTGGAGGCATGCTTGATGATCATCCATGGTTTCTACTTTTCTCTCTCTCTCTCTCTCTCTCTCTCTCTCTCTCTCTCTCTCTCTCTCTCAATGTCTATTATCGCTATTTCTCCTCCCCCCAACCCTAATATCAAAGAAACCCTAACTTGTGAGGCTCATGTAAATAGAGTTTTAATCAAAATGACATTAATTTTATGAGGTAAATTGAAAGACATTTGTCCATCAAATATTACCTCCTTGGTCAAAACCTTAATCACACGTGAACCAATGAAAAGCTCTAAAACATGTTTTTTCCATAACATCATACATTCTTCTTTTTCTCTCTCTCTCTCTCTCTCTCTCTCTCTCTCTCTCTCTTTGTTGCTTGCGAGGTGTTAATGCCATGAATCTTGTTACCTTTATTGTTAGAGGTCCCTCCCATTCTCAGTACTCTCGTCCATAATTCTCTCTCTTCCTTGCTCAAATTTAAGATTTTTTTCTTGATGTTCTTATTGAGTCCCTTGCCATAATTTTTAACTTTTCATGTACATCTCCAAATGGAACTAATTGTGGCCTTGTATCTAGAGATTGGAAGTTGGTCCATCATTTCTATGAACTTTTTTTGCACCGTACTATCCAAATATGGCTTTTCCTTCAAATATTATAAACCTCTGGACTCATTCCCTTTTGTCATAGCTAGTCGATTCTAATATGTATCTTCATTCAGATCTCTCCTTTGTTGAAAGATTTGTTTGCTTGGACAATGGTTTTGAGCTTATTGATGCTCTTAGTCTTTGCAACTCCCACGGGGTCAACACTAGATATTCACATGATATCAACACCTTGTTTAAGAGGTTGATTGCTTGATCCATTTTAAATTCCAAAAGTAGCCTTTCTTGATAGCTGCAAAAGCTAGTCTTGGTCATTAGAGAAAAAATGGGCAAAAAAAAGGCCTTACAACATTTTTGTAACTTCTATATGCATTTGCCCGCACTATTTTCAATGCTGTATTTAGGACCTAGAGATTTAAGTTGTGTATTTAGCAATTGGTCATATTGTACATATTTAGGAGAATTTACAAATGCAAGTGCAGGGGGTGCACAAAGTGATATAGATAGACCCCTAAATGAATTGTCATTAAAAATTGACTCGACCTTTAAATTTACAAAATGGTCTAACTCTAGTCCTCACGCTGGAGGGAGGGGCGTAATGTTGTAAAGCTACCTTTACAAGCTTTACTTCCGGCGCCATCGGCACCAGTTATGTCCCCGGCGCCAGCAGCGCCCCTGCTGCTCCCGGCGCCGGCGCCGCTCTCGGTGCCATTGTGACCAGAATCCAGCCGGCGCCATGTTCCTATGGCTGAAAATCTTTGATCGGTTCTAGCGGAGTCCAGAGAGCTCAGATCGATGTGCAATCACCTCACACGATCTAGGCATGATTAAAGGAAGCCTGGGGATCCATAAAATCTAGAGAGAGAAAATGACTTTCTAGAAAGAGAAAATTCTAGAGAGAGAAAAACGTGCTTTACCAGCTTGGGTAGAGTGCTTGGTATGAGGGGGGGTGCCGAATCACACCAATACTATAGGGGAGTGCGGGTTGCGACTCAGGGCGAGCTCCAACCAAGTCTCAGCCTCTCTTGCTGGAATGTTGTCATGGCTCTCGCCTTGGCATGCTAGCGCCCCGGAGACTAGGGTCGGTCACACACTTGAAATGTAACCTTTTCAGATTTATCAATAAAGTGGGATTTTCCTCAAACTGACTCTGATTACCTTCTGGGTTTCAGTGTTCGGTAAAAGCGCCAGTTGTAAGGCCGCTTTCAAAATTTTTAACTTGGCACATAGCTGAGGGTCGTATCCCGGGACGCCAGCGGTATGCCGTCGGGACCATTCGGTCCGTGGCGCCAGCGGTATGCTGTCGGGACCATTTGGTCCAGGAACTGGTTGTTTCCATATTTGTCGCGGCTTGTGGTTCTGAGTGTTCCTTGCATGAATGTGAATGGGTTAAGCTCTTGGGGAACGGGCTCTAACCTGTCGGCTGAGTTGGATGGCTTGCTTGGGTGGATGTTACCTGTTTATGGTTGTCCAGTCTGGCGTGGCACCAAGTTGGCTTCCAGCGCTCGTGACGAAGCTTTCAGTTGGTTAAGTCTGATGTAAGTCAGACCGCTTGCTTGGAATGGATGTTACTCGTTTGTAACGAAGCTTCGAGTTGGTTAAGTTTGATGTATGTCGGGCGGCTTGCTTGGAGGGTTGTCACCCACATCGGGACCCCCGATCTGGCATGGCGCCAGGTTGGATCTCAATGTTGGTTTTCGGAACTTCAAGTTGGTTAAGTCTGATCGTTGTTGGCGAGTTGGCTGCTTGTATGTCAAGTGGGTTTGAATGGCAAGAGTTGAAGGCTGGGAAGCTAAGTCGTGGTTCCCGGCTCCCTTTGGGATGCCTGCGCTACATGTGGTATCAGAGCCGACTGGCCGGTCAGCTATGCGGATCTCACGAAAATGGCCACGGTTTGGGGTTCATCAAGACAACTGTTGTGCAAGGTGCTGCCCACAGTGTAAGCACGGGTGCGTCCACGGTCGGGGTGGTCGGCAGAACGGGGGACTTGATGAGTCAAGGTGCTGCCCTTGAGGTGTAAGCACGGTCAGTTCTCGCGGTTCGGGCCTGGCGCTGTCTGCACGTAGGACGGATGAGGCAAAGTGCTGCCTAGGGAGGTGAAAGCACGTTCTGTACCTTGTGGGGTGAGGGGCGACATATTCGAACTGTACGGGTTAACCATTGATACAGAGATGCTGCTCGAATTCGGGTGTAAAGCACGGGTGGTTAGCTGCCGGTGCGGGATAGCTGCCGATCGTTTAGCTATAAGGGCTATCAGCCAAAAAGTGGTGGGGCGTGACTGAGGCAATGTGCTGCTTAATGGTGAAAGCACGGATAGTTGGAGAGGTGTCCTATGTGGGCTGATTCCGTGATCGATTTGTATGGGCGCGGCCAGGCAAAGGTCCGTTGGCAGGACCATCTCAAAGGGGGACCTTGTCTTTGTTACTTGTTAGTAAACCTACCTGAGTGTCTTACTTGTACGTATTCGTGGTGAGTCTTAGTACTCGTGCTTTGCCTGGCTTGCATGATTGCTTGTGATACAAGGAGCTGATGGCTCGAGAAGGAACCTTTTCTTTTGAAGGCTGATACCATCAAACAAAGAGGACTACAGAATCTGTGGGGCGGATTTGCAGTTCAAGTACTCACACGTGAACGACAACGAAACGACTCAATGTTTGCAAAGGATGGATGGCTAGCCTGTTTCTTGGGTTAGTTTCATTTGTGACAACGCCCACCAGACGCAAGCAGGAAGTCAAAAGTTGGAAAGGGCCATTTCAGGGGAGATCTTCTATGAAGCAGTTGGTCTTCATTTTGGGACGGCCACCTTCGGAACTGAAACTCACTGAGCATGGGCGATATCCAAAATCCGTGCGGCGGATTTGCAGTTCAAGTACTCGCACGTGAACGACAACGAAATGACTCAATGTTTGCAAAGGATGGATGGCTAGCCTGTTTCTTGGGTTAGTTTCATTTGCGACAACGCCCACCAGACGCAAGCAGGAAGTCAAAAGTTGGAAAGGGCAATTTCAGGGGAGACCGTCTATAGCAGTTGGTCTTCATTTTGGGACGGCCACCTTCGGAACCGAAACTCACTGAGCATGGGTGATATCCAGTATCAGTTGGGTTTTTCCTCAAAGGGGAAAAGACTAGGATCCTCTTCAGAGATTGGCAACAAGTTGGATCGAGCCATAATCCTAGCAGATGGGAAGCAAAGTGTTGGAAAGGCTTTTTGTCCGAAGAACTCTACTCTAAGTCCGATCAGCTGATTTATTAAATGGAGGGGAACTATCACACACACCTCTCTCTTGGGGCAAATTTTGAATGAAAGTTGATCAAAATGGGAGCAAATTCAAGGTGACCTAGCCATACTCACACGAGGAGACTGGCGAACTTTGGACCTAATAAGTTGACAAGTTTTTGTTGTGGAAAGGAAAGTTTGTTATAGGCTTTCTCTGGACCAGCAATGATGAGGAAACATATGAGTACGCTGGCTTGTGTTATGTGTAAGGCAGCTGATCAATGAAGGAACTGTGAAAGTTGAGTCTTGCATGAGAGACTTGGTATTTCGAACGGACGCTAAGGGACAGTTCACGTTGAGATCGGACTAGTGCAAACTCTAGGTGCATGTGTCTGATTCAAAGAGAGCTATTTGAAGCCAAGCTCGATGTACACTTCTTGTTTTGACTGTGAGGCAACTAACCAGTGATGGAATTGTGAAAGTCAAGTTTTGCGCGACGGACATGGTGCTTCAAACAAACGCAAAGAGATAGTTCGGATGCGGATCAAACTGGTGCGACCCTTTGGCTTTCCATGAGGTCAATGGTTACATTTGGGCTGATTCAAAGAGCTACTTCAAGCTAAGTGAGAGGTGCACTGTGGAGTACTCAATCTTTGCCTACCTTAAAGAGCCAAGATGGAAAAGTATCAAGATCAGGCTGGGACAAGGAGAGAAATCAAGGTGCAGAAGCAACAAGGCACATAGTGGACCATAAAGTGGGCAATCAAACGATAAATCCTTCGGCTCAGGGAGCCTTGATACCTGTGCGGAACTGAACAAATCTGGAGCTCAGGGAGCTCAACACAAAGTGCATCAAGGACAAATCAGGAGCTCAAAGGAGTTCCAAAGTCGAAAGTCAGAAGCGACAGGGGCGTACATTTCAAAGAAAGGCCTCTGTCACCAATTAATAAGGTTCTCGGGTTTTACGAAAGCGATATCAAATCTACGCTTTTCCCAGACAAAGATATTTTTTTCAAGTTATGTAATTTTTCAGTACAAAGAGCTGAGCCTTCGACTTGTGGTGTGCCAGCTTCAATGTTAATAAAAAAAATGGCCAGTAAATTGAGTACTGTGCCAAGTAGCTTAAATGTATAGTCATTTTAATTGGGAGACACCTTTACTTTAATCTGACATCTGATGAGGACATCAGATTTTATAAAGGTGGGGTGGATGTTGTAAAGCTACCTTTACAAGCTTTACTTCGGGCGCCATCGGGGCCAACTATGTCCCCGGTGCCAGCAGCGCCCCTGCTGCTCCCGGCGCCACTGTGACCAGAATCCAATCGGCGCCAAGTTCCTATGGCTGAAAATCTTTAATCGGTTCTAGCGGAGTCCAGAGAGCTCAGATCGATGTGCAATCACCTCACACGATCTAGGCATGATTAAAGGAAGCCTGAGGATCAATAAAATCTAGAGAGAGAAAATGACTTTCTAGAAAGAGAAAATCCTAGAGAGAGAAAAATGTGCTTTACCAGCTTGGGTAGAGTGCTTGGTATGAGGGGGGGTGCCGAATCACACCAATACTATAGGGGAGTGCGGGTTGCGACTCAGGGCGAGCTCCAACCAAGTCTCAGCCTCCCTTGCTGGAATGTTGTCATGGCTCTCGCCTTGGCATGCTAGCGCCCCGGAGACTAGGGTCGGTCACACATTTGAAATGTAACCTTCTCAGATTTATCAATAAAGTGGGATTTTTCTCAAACTGACTCTGATTACCTTCTGGGTTTCAGTGTTCGGTAAAAGCGCCGGTTGTAAGGCCGCTTTCAAAATTTTTAACTTGGCACATAGCTGAGGGTCGTATCTCGGGATGCCAGCGGTATGCCGTCGGGACCATTCGGTCCGTGGCGCCAGCGGTATGCTGTCGGGACCATTTGGTCCAGAAACTGGTTGTTTTCATATCTGTCGCGGCTTGTGGTTCTGAGTGTTCCTTGCATGAACGTGAATGGGTTAAGCTCTTGGGGAACGGGCTCTAACCTGTCGGCTGAGTTGGATGGCTTGCTTGGGTGGATGTTACCTGTTTATGGCTGTCCAGTCTGGCATGGCGCCAGGTTGGCTTCCAGCGCTCGTGACGAAGCTTTCAGTTGGTTAAGTCTGATGTAAGTCAGACCGCTTGCTTGGAATGGATGTTACTCGTTTGTAACGAAGCTTCGAATTGGTTAAGTTTGATGTATGTCGGGCGGCTTGCTTGGAGGGAAGTCACCCACATCGGGACCCCCGATCTGGCATGGCGCCAGGTTGGATCTCAATGTTGGTTTTCGGAACTTCAAGTTGGTTAAGTCTGATCATTGTTGGCGAGTTGGCTGCTTGTATGTCAAGTGGGTTTGGATGGCAAGAGTTGAAGGCTGGGAAGCTAAGTCGTGGTTCCCGGCTCCCTTTGGGATGCCTGCGCTACACGTAATATGGCGAGATGTAGGAGGAGTTCTGTGAGGAGACTGAGAAGAAGCTTTAGGAGGAGATTTAGGAGGAGAAGAAGGAGACTAAGATGCTATATGAGGAGATTTATGAGGAGAGGAATCATTAGGAGGAGATAAAGGAGATTTTGGAGGAGAAGAAGAAGGGGACCTTGGAGGAGATTTAGGTGAAGAGGGCATAGTTGTTAGAATATCATGCAGAGGAGGCTGCTTTGAAAAATCTCTGGCTTTTTGAGGACTGCCAAGAGACCTCATTTTTTAGACATGCCCGCTCTATACCCGAAAGACAAGTCAGGTCGGTTGAGATTGATTCCAGGTTTTCTTTCTGTAACTGGTTTTAGAGGAGAGGACAGAGCTGGTCTGAAGTAATCAGCAAATTTGTCATATGTGTCCCATAGCCAGAACACAATGGCGAAATCCTTTAGCATGATAGTTACCCTCTTGTCATGAACAGCTGCAACAACACAATCTGAAAAGAATTTCACCTGGAAATCCTCATAGGTTGTGTGTAGAGCTTCAATTGCCATGACTGCCCATCTAACATATGTAGAGAGACTTCTTGTTACCTGTCTAATTGATCTCTAGATGTGAGCTTTCAGAATCAGAAGATTATTTGTCTTTAGAAGCCTCTGGATATCCTTTAGCCATGGCGGGTCCACGTGATCTGCCCCTTGGCCTAGGAGGAGGTGGTGGATTTCCTTGGCGACCTCCTTGCATTGGGACACCTCTAGGATGAATCTGTGCTGTTGGCTTAATGCGGGCCATTCGCAATCCAATATCAGATCAGCACAAGCGTAGAAAGGTCCCTAGCTGCAGAATGTAGGTCAGGCGCGCCGAACCGATATCAGGAAGATAAGTCGGAAAGTAGGCGATAATGGATGGGCGCGTGAGAGTGTGGAACAGAAATATCACAATTGGGTCGGGCTTGTTGAACCGATATCTCATCTAAGTCGTGCTGGTCAAATGTTGAAAGTAAAATATTTTTACCATCATATTTGTGTTTATATAGGGCAAGAATTCGAAATGATTGCCCTCGTGGATGTTGTGAATATCGAGGCACAGAATACGACGATCAATAAATTCAAAATCTTTTGTAATCTCAAAAATCAAATCATTAATAAATGTTCATGGGTCATCACTAATGATTAATCGAAAAGGCTCATTATGGACCAGTAACTACATTCCAGGCACATGTACAATGATTAGACAACATTTAATGGCCCCATACTACAATTCTTTGACAAATATATGGCTGAGATTGACTGCCACTGGGATAGGCCATAAATATCAGAGAAATTACGATATCCTAAATTCATAATATCATCATAATTTCAAGATCCTTTTTCCACTGTGATATCAAATCGACACACACCATCAGTATCTGAAATGATCATTTCTCTATGGTGTTGGCTGATTTTGATGAATCCTCAAAATACTAGGCCAGAGCTACCCAAGAGCACATCTCACCTTAGAATGAAGAGGTCTCTGAAGAAGAAGGGATGAGCCAAGAGTGAGAGCCAAGAAATACTAGCTAAGAATGATAGGAAGACATTATGTGAGTCTCATGGTGAATCCCAAAAGAAATTGAATGACCATGTAGGAGTTAGTATTTCTAGGCATTTGGAATAAATGTAAGTAGACCTCTCTTAGAAAAGTAGAGTGAGCCACCTTTTGATGGTGACCTCTAGTGGAGAGGATAATTCCACTTGTAATTTGTGTAATTTGAAATTGCCACTAGGATGCCACCTAAGAAGCTCTCTTGCTTATTTAAGAGACTCCCCCTTTGTAGAGGGGAGTTTTTTGTGTAATGCATCTACTCCATGTCCTATGAGAATAGCCTCCACGAGTTTGGTGCATCCTTTGGGCTCCTTGATCATTCTTGTTTTCTTGAGTAATGCATTTATGATCTTGCCCTTTCATTCCTTGTGTGTGGTTGTGGATTTAGTGTAGTTGTGGAATAGAGTAGCATGGATTAGTTTTATTGTTTTTGTAGAACATATTATCAAATGCAAATGAAACTTATATGACCAATATAAGAAAGCATACTTAATGCTCGAATCCTTTTTTTCTGATTGCCGCTATGTCTAGATAAGTCATCAATATTCTTCATCGGTACTCTCTTTCTTTTTCTTTTCATCATTGTCTTTTTGATAACTTGTATATCAACAACATATTTTAAACTGTCGGATCACGACTTTTCCATGGATTCTAACATATCTTGGTTTGGGCCCCGAAGAGTAGTGACTGTAGAATTCAACTCTGATATAGCATGCTTGAGTGCATTGTTTTTAGCACTAGTCTGTTGCATATAATGAAGCAATTGTTGATTTGCACGTTGATTAGGAAACTATAATTGCTGATTAAGACAAGGTATGCTATGCATTCCAATATCAACCAACCTTTGAAAATATTCAAGTAATCCGCTATTTCCTCCACATACAAATCTGAGAAGATGAGTTATGGACTTGAAATTTGGACACAAATTGGTAGCTGGATCATTAGGATAAATTAATCCATCCACCCACAAATCTATTTTTTTATGATCATTCATTCTCAATTTTCTAACTATTGCAACAACATTCTCTACAGCCTTCCAATTTTTCATAATAAATGGTGTGCATTCTATAGGAAGTGCAACATGCAAGTGGATCATTGCCATTATTGCAACATGCAAATGGACCATTGCCATTGTTGAAAGCTACACTACGTAAATGCTTCAAACTACAATAAGTCAATCTAGCATACCGTACCTTTGTAATGTCTATATCATGCTGAAAATCGTCCCGCCTCATATTTCACTGTAAACATACAAAGATTTCAAAAGTGCTCATTGTACTCCCACTTCAGTTTTTGCCGTGAGCACACCAAGATTTACAACGATACTTTTAAGCCCTAGTCTCGATTCTTGAAACGAGCATGCAGAGAAGTTATTACATCTCATGCTTCACTAACTAATGTCTGAAGTTAACCATAGCAGTTCAACGTCGGGCAAGGTCGAAAACTTGGAAATCCACAACCAAAAGTTACCGGTTTGCATTCTCTCTCTACGTATCTTCTCTCAAAAGTCAAATTTCTTAAGGGGCCCATTTTGAGCCCATATTTACCCTAATGCGTTATTTGTACTCAACAAGGTCCTACATTAGCACAAGTTTCATCTATGCCACTGCAGGAAGAGATATGAAGAAGTGGATCTTCATTCTCTCATTTGGCACTAGAATCAAAAGCTCCTTATTCAAAGAAATTCAATAAGAAGTCGAAGAAAATACGAAAGCCGAATAATAATTTGAATCCCGAAAAAGGCCTAAATTTGAATTCAGCTTCATCAAAATCAAAACGTTTTGTAGATATTGCAAATGAACTGAGCATTTGTTAGAGGATTGTCGAATTCTCAAATCGAAAAAGTATCAGTAGCAGCAACTGCAGTAGTAGTATGCTAATGTAGTAGAGGGATCAGTGCCCGATCAATATATCCTAACAGGTCACGTCCCGATCACAACCATATATAGTAAACCAAATAAACTGTACAATAATTACATCATCACATTTAGAGCTTATACAAATGAACCAGATCAAAACTGATTTCTAACTCTCTCCCTTAAGCTCAAATGTGATAAGAGTAAAAAAACAATATATTGCAGCAGCGTCTGGAGTGTCCAAAGGATGTTATGCATATCAAATGCACAACCACATACAACTAACTCAGATCTAGACTCATGTGACAAGGCAACATGCAAGCCCACACACACTCATGCAAACCAACATGAATGATAAAGCATCAAATACATGACCAAGGCCTGCCCATAGGTGGTATCCTGTCGTACCAACACCTGTGCCACCTGTAGATCCGCCGCTACATCACTGGTCACCAAATCAAGTCTCCAACCATGGCCTGCACCTGTACTAAGATGCTCTCACGTCCAAGCATATTCAACTATCCAATAAGTCCTAAAAGCTGATCCCCATCCATTTCCCATGCTCCAAGCACAAGAGTCTACCAAGGACTCAATGAATGAATGTACACAAACCTCACCATAGGCTATACCTGAGTAGCTCGCCCACCTCCCAGAGATATTGATGATGATCTGCCTCTCCTACATTCCATGTAGGTTCAACTTTCCATGATTGACGTTGCCAACTCTGATTTGACCAGTATATAGGCCTCCCACCAAGGAGCCTATCTCCCCACAACATCTATCATAGCATCCAAGCCAAAGAAAATGCAAACTAGATCCACTATCGTGATGAATAACTCACCCACGATCCATAGCATATCAGGTAGGATAGCTCCAGAACCCTATACCCTGTACCATTTGATCACCAAGTATCCATTGCCCACTGATAGCTCCCCAAGAATTTGTCCACCTGTAGTGCAACTAGACTCCAATTGGATCTAACCAAAAATTGCATCCTACTTACCAAATAATGATGGATATAAACAACATGTGACGCCAACATGAAGACTATTGTGCATATAACCATGCAGTTCACCTGATTACTCGCCAAAGTATCAGCTGTCACTCCTTGAGCAACCATCTCCATCCCTGCTGGCTCACAACCATGGGCATGATGGATCCACATCACCTCCTAATGCTCTCCATGCCCTCAGGATATGTACCACCCTAGGTACACTCCATGCCACCTACCTCCAAGTAGGCTTGACCCGTCCCTAGGTCACCACACAATGCACCAGCTGAAGAACATCGTCCATACATCAAATGACATATCATACTTGAGCAACTGTAGCATCTCCATGAGTGCCACCCCAATGGACTCGTCAACCACATACATGCTCATCTGATGTCTCCGATCTTGGTCACCATCCTGCTAGACAAGCCGAACTCCAAAGCATCACCTGCTCCACCTGGCTCCTAGCATCTGCTCGCTCTCCCTGGCTATGTGCCACCTGACACCATGCCATGCAAGCCTGTCCCTGAGTTGCCGCTCATGGGATCCTGAGACTACTGTCTCCGTGATCGTACTGAGGTATATGGCTCTGAGTGACTTCCTCTAGGCTTCCCCATGATCTCACCACCTAAGAATCTGCACCATGGAAAATCCAACACATGTGCCAAGCCTAGACTCCTGCAAATATAGCCAAATGCATGATAGCTATAGATAGCTTATCCACGCCTGTGATGGTAGATGCCTTCCCATCGATGCCAATATCCAAAATTGGCCCCCTGCTATAATGCCAACCTGTACTCCCAAATGAGCACACCATGAAGTCCTCACCATCAGTGTCCCTTCCAGTAGATCGCTAGCGAAACACCCATCATAGTGTTTGCCCTCCGATCACACCCCGTGTGATCTCCATCAGCTCTCCAACCTAGAGCTGGCTCTCAAAGCTTCATGCTTTGTCCATTTGCATTTGCAGTGTCCTGATTCTATCACGAATCCCACCTGTAAGTCTTGTCCATCAAATGACTCAAGTCCAATATAAAATAGCTGCCCCCTGATGATCATGTCATCTTGCAGTGCTATCCCTACCAGGTATCCCAATGCCATCCCTGATCACAAAGATCTGAGCATCTATCCTGTAGTTCCCACCTATATTCCCCCAAGCTAGCTCCTAGCTGCTCTTGTGAATGGTTCCAAACCACTCCCTGAGAATACACTGAGATGTGAACTCCAAAGCCACCATCAAGTCCCTCACATGATTGTGCATGCCAACATCCCTCCAAGTGAACCTGTGAGATCTTCTATGGCCCAAACCAAATGATCTGCACCCTGTCATCACTGAAATCTGCATCCCTGATGCAAAACTGATATGGCAAATTGACTTGACTTACTCAACCTGGCAGTTGAAGTGTATCTTCTCAATGACAAACCTGATACACTGCTCCACAACTACAATGGCTTGATCAAAGTTGACTTACCGACTGCAAAACCACAAAATCATCACACTCACCACTCACCAAGAGCATCCAAAGTGTGATTATTGACCCGTTCTTCATCCTCTGTGTGTCCCATACACAGCTCGTCCAATGCAAGTCCGCTATCTTGCCCAATGGCTTTCATCTGGCACCACTTCGCACTTTCATCACCTGTGACCGCCAAAATGTGTGTACCTCCAAGCTAGCCCATATTTCCCTCCGAACGAGAAATTTCTAAGCTGATGCTTGTGTCAATGCAGCTATCACCTGACTCAACAATGCCACTGCCGATCATACCTGTGAAAGCATTCCCCCAAAATGCCACTTGACCTTGGTTGGTTCGAACCCCAAAAGTTGAACCTGATCGCAAGAATTTTTTACCTGTAATCGACATACCATGCCTACCTCTCACCTGTGATTGCTTGCCCTCTTAAAATTGTTGCCAATGATGAGTAGTCACGCCGACAAATTGCACTTTCGTCGCCAAAACTAGCTTTCTCCACACAATTCCACTACCATTCGCCCCCATACTGCATTTACCACCTTGTTACCTTGTCAAGAGTAAGTAATAATGATTCTGAAGTGATAATGCCTCATTGTACCATCCTGTAGCAGGTTTCACCAGCCAAAAATTGCCCCAAATTTGGCCCTACGGTACCCAAATGGCAAATGTAGCCCATCACTAGGTCACTTGCACTCCGCTCAATAGAATGGTGATAAAAACTCCCCGAAACACCTTTCTCCCTACTCTGTGATGCCGTTCTATCCGCTGGCTCTGAGCAGCCAGTTTCAGGGGTCATTTTGGCCCAAGGATGGCCAAAAAAGGTGCCCTCTAGCCAAAGTTATCCCTTTCTAAAGGGTGACTTGCAAATTTGGACTGGTTCTTCGTTTTGAAGATTTTTAGTGAAGAAATGGCATTTCTGCCCTTCGGGTCCCTTCTAGCCCTTTCATTTGAAAATTTTTAATGAAAAGCCTTCAAACAATGGCCTTCAAATCTTCATGGGCCTTTTCAAATGTTTCATGGCCATTGATCGTGATCCAAAGGCCCATATGCCTCAAAATCGTGGCCATTAATCTTTGTGTCTGTTGATCCGATGGTCTTAGCACCATCTGCGGGTCCAAACTTCATCTTGTAGCCGCCAGCGCCTTCCGGACGCTGTGTCCCAACTCCATTGAGGGCACGTGAGGCTTTCACGACCCATTCTCCTCCTTTCTTCCTTCTTTCACTGTTTTTCCTCCTAGAGGAAGCTATGGCCACCCCACTGATTGATCTCCATATCCTTCCACAGGCCACGACCATCCACGACCATCTCCAATCTAGCTGATCTCACCAGGGCGCCCAATTCCAGCATTTTACAGCTCAAGGATTCATCTTCTACAGAGAAAGATCCAGAAGTCCTTGATTGTAAACCCTAGATGAGTTTTTCTTCCATAGCTTCAGAGATGGATTGTTGTTTTATTACTCAATGGCTGACCATGGCCTCTTAGCCACTCCTTGGCAGCACCAGGGCGCCCAGTTGTATGCCTTTACAGCTTCAAAAATGATCTCCTACCAAGAAAGATCCATCATTTTCCTACTGTAAACCCTGGTGCCTTTTCACCATAGCTGAGAAGAAAGGTACCATTGCTCATAGTCTGCTCCATGTCTGACCCTGCACTTCTAGCAATCGCTTGATCTCACTCATACAATGAAAGGTAGCAATTTACAGTTCTCAATTCCGTCAAGTACAGAGAAAGATCCGTGACTTTCCGTTTTTCTTTAACTAGCCCACTTTTTGGCAATTCACAGACACTGTAAATGGATTTCAAAATCCACTCAACTCTGAGTTACCACTACCTTGTAGCCCATTCTGATCCGGTCCGCTCTCTAATTGACGGAGTACTCAGAGATTTCTGGCCAACTTTCCGTAAAGGTCGTTTGAAGCTGTTTATGAGCAATTTTTCGTGAATTCTCCCAAGAATTCTCCTACGACGATCGTTCTGATCTTCCCCAAAGCTCCGATCGAAGGAACTTTGATGTCTCCTACCATCCGGACTGTCGATACCCCGTATGGAGTCCTCTCTCCTGAGACTCTTTGAGTGCTATTTTTCCTGGTGAAAGACGCTATCCCATAGCTCCACCGGATCGTGCATATCTGCATCACCCTGACGCTCTAATACCAAGTTGAAATTCTGTTAGGATCTAGTGCAGTATGCAAATCACATCACTCAATCACCATAGCCACTCTCCTCACAAGCTCTCAAAGATGGCACAACAAAAGTTGATAGATTACAAAGAAACACTATACATATAGAGTATTCTCAAACTACATGAAAAGGCAGGTGTCCTAAAATTGGCCTACCACTTGTCAAACTAAGGTCGGGCCCAATATGGCCAAATTTGACCGACACACTTGGGACATGCCCCCAAGTATAACAAGTATTGTAAATAACTTTGTACAGGCTAATTCTTCCTATGTGTGGCTACTCGGCTAACCCAAGTAGCCGGCTACGGGATCAGTGACCGATCAATATATCCTAACAGGTCACGTCCCGATCACAACCATATATAGTAAACCAAATAAACTGTAGATCAATTGAATCTAACATCCAATCAGTTGAAATTATGTTAGGATCTAGTGCAGTATGCAGATTACATCACACAATCACCATAGCCACTCTCCTCACAAGCTCTTTCGACCGACAAACTTGGGACATGCCCCCAAGTATAGCAAGTACTATAAATAACTCTGTACAGGCTAATTCTTCCTATGTGTGGCTACTCGGCTAACCCAAGTAGCCGGCTACGGGATCAGTGCCCGATCAATATATCCTAACAGGTCACGTCCCGATCACAACCATATATAGTAAACCAAATAAACTGTACAGTAGTTACATCATCACATTTAGACCTTATACTAATGAATCAGATCAAAACTGATTTCTAACTCAATCTCTCTTGTGGATCTGATTTAGATCCATTCTTGGTCATTAATTCTTTGGAATTTCACAGTTAGAAATCAAGGATTCATACTCTTTGGACATGGCTTCAGACCACTCCTTAGAATGGAGTGCATCTTGGACATCTCTTGGCTCATCATGAGAAATGAAAAATGCATGATACGAGGTGTCATCCATTACTTGCTTGTCTTTTTCCACATTTGTGAGCCTCCTTGGTTCGGATCTCTCTCTCATAAATCTTCTTGGTGTAATTGCTTGAAGATACTCCGCCTCAAGCCTCGAACCCTCCACATCTTGATTGGCATCAAGATGGATAATTGATAAATCTCCATGAGTTGACTTGAAGGCTTGACCCCATCTAAGTTTAGCTTTTGATCTTCATGGAAGATCACATCTCTACTTACAACAATCTTGCTTAGTAGAGGGAATAAAGACTCTATATGCTTTCTTAGTTGATGAATATTCACTCGTCACTCCTTTAATAGAACTAGGATCATCTTTTTTCCTAGCATCTAAAGGCACATGCACAAAGCAAACACAACCAAAGATTCTAAGGTGATCTACATTAGGCCTTTCCTTGTAGATCTCATATGGTGATCTTCCTCTAAAGCAAGATTTGGAAGTCTATTACAAAGATAATTGCACATGAAATTGCTCCTCCCTTGGGAGAGATGCCTCTATTCTAAGTGCACATTCACATAGAGTTCCATTTTTCCTTTTAGCAATTCCATTTTGTTGGGGGGAATAAGCACAAGTGAACTCTCTCCTCACTCCCTCTTGCTCTCAAAAGTCATTAAACTTGTTGGAGGTATAGTCCCCTCCACCATCAAATCTCAAAGCTTAGGAAGCTCGAGCTGTTGCTGACTCAACTGATCTGGCACGTGTGAGAGTGCCTAGTTATCAAAGGATCATCATCAATATGGCACATGGTCCATAATTTCCTAACTTATAGTCACCTCTTTGATTTTGGGCAATTTTCCTAACTTATAGGAACTTGGATAACTATCTTCTTCAAGTGAAAATTCGCATGCTACTTATATTTCCACACATGTGAGCAGTCCTCTACACGGGTGATCACTCCTAATCTCATGGTATAGCATTATCTACCAATAAAATGATGCCAAGTGGCATATAGCTAGAAAACTAAATTTTGGCCATTTTAGCCACTAGATCTCAAATAAAATGGTATATACATATGACTAATCTAAATGATATGTGCATTTATTTCACATGTGGGAACAGGCTCCACACATGTGTAATGATGATATGTACATAGATTTGGCTTAGATCAAGCAACATTTTGACAATTTCACACTAACAACTCTTGGGAGCTTGTGGATTCACCTATCAACAAGCATGTTATTGGATGCAAGTGGGTGTTTTGAGTGAAATACAAAAATGATGGATCTATCAAAAAATCATGCACCAAAGCATATGCTCAAATCCATGGTCTTGACTATGAAGACACATTTGTACATGTGGCCAAGATGGTCACTATAAGAGTTATCATTTCTATTGCATGCTATTTCAACTGGAGGATGTTCCAACTTGATGTTTCTAATGTGTTCCTCAATGGCTACCTTGAGGAGGAGATTTATGTGGATCAAACCAAGGGCTTTGCATTTACTAATTAAAATAATTTTTCACTTTTCTTAGACAAAAAGGACATGGGATCAGTGGGGCTTTCATTGAATCTTCTCGTACAATTCTAAATGACAATGCATATGTTCTTTTGCTAATTCCAAAATAATCACATGCTCCATGCAATATGGCAAAATCTCAACAATCTCAAAAAAAAAAAAAATTCTCTTATCAAGCATTTTTCAATAACACTCTTGTATCATCTATCTAAAGGATGGAACTCAAAGACTTTTCAATGCAGGGATGAATATATTTGAAATGGTCTTTGAGATTATCTACAAAACATTATCATGCAATCAAATTAGAAAATAAAGAATCAAATAAGATGATGTTACAACAACAAGAACAACTGTAACAAAATCACTCAATACTGAGGCCTCCTTGAATGATTTTTTTTTTCTGTTGCAACTATGAACAAATAGGTCATATATTCTTCTTATTTCCTACTATCCAAATTTTAGCCCAAGACCTCAGCATCAAGAAATGTTTGATAGTAATTTTCATGTTATTCCATTAGAGCCTTTTCATGTTTTAGGACAAGACTTGAGGATCTAACATAACATTCCAAAATTTCATTGTGATATTTTTGAAACTAACATTCTCATGTATAGTCTTCTCCATAGTTTGACATACTTGTGGTGTTTTGTTATTCTTCTTAAAAAACAAATGCTTCAAAAACTGGACCTTTTCAATGCACCATGTGCAAGCTGAATTGTTGTATCCTTCAATGATAGGCATAGAAGTTGTGTTATCAATGTGGGAAATGACCTTGTGTTAAATTGGTCTATTGGATAAATCAGTGATCCATTTGTCCACAAAATTATATGTTAAGAATAATTATTTGTTCTTTGATTACTCATTTGTGCGTCAAGGTTTCCAATAATGAACCGTCCCACCAACAACCCAAAGGACTTTGGCCCTTCGCACGCACCTCCTACAAAGTGTGCAAGAAGCAAGTCCCTGCAATGGTTTCAACTTGAAAGATTTGATTTCTATATTTGTTTATTCATTTCAATCACAAACACCAAAAAGAGAATTGAAATGTTGGGGTGACTCCCTTGAACACCTTTTTGTGAGCTCAATCTTTCATAGGCATCTTAACTCCCATGGTCTTGATTTTCCTCTATGTAGGCTTAAGTGAGTGATTTTCTCACATGTTGGTCAAGAACCTTACTCTAGCTCGAGAAGTTAGTAAATGCACATTACCTTCAAGAAATTTAGTTTTTGTGCTTTCTATCACAAACTATTATAGGTCCTAGTTGAGTGCCTCTAAACTAATAAAGAATGCGTGCATCCATTTTATGAGTAGGAACATGGCTCGAGAAACCCTTTTTTAATTATTCACAGAAATAAACTTGCATTTTTTTAAGTTATTTTTTAATTTTCTGAGAATCTTTACTCTATTTACCTATTCAAGAGATGGTCAAAAAATTTATGACATCAATTTCTGAAAGATAGTGCAGATTCCATTCCTATACTTTGCCCATTTTACTGCTCACTGAGTAGGAGCATGAGGTGAAGGGCCATGGCCTTGGAGCTACAGTACGAAGCCGGACTGAGGCCATTAAGCTTAAAACTTAAAACCCACCTTTTTATTGTTAACTGCAGTCTATGTGTCAGACAGTTGAAGAAGATAATCTTGTGGGCATTCCAAGTCTTGGATCACGACGGCTACATTGAACAGCACTTAAAAGGGGTTCAAAACTACTTTTAAATTTAAGCAAATGCTGTGCAGGAGGGTGTGTGGAAAACTTCTGCCTATAATCTTTGCATCATTCTTAAAATAAACTGCATAAACAGTCCATGTACAGGTAAATTTCCGTTTCTACAAAGTTTGTCTTTGCTTTAACGGTTAGGCCATGTGTTTAGAATGACAATCAGCTCAACATAATAGCTCAAAGGAGTAGGCGAGTACCATATTCATGATATAAACCATCGCCAGAAACAAAGAAGGAAAACAGCTGTCCTAGATAAGCTTCAAGAACGTCTGAAAACATCTTGCCAAGAAGTTCTTACAGATTTTTAAAATGGGAAATACAATTCGGATTGCTCCGATAGAGTGAGCACTAGTGCTACTGGAATATCCCTTCTACCGACCACCGCCTCAGAGAGAGAATTGATTAAAGTATTTTGCCTAAAAAACCTTGTGATGATAGCACGCATCAAGTTGTATATTACATTGAGGATCAGCATGGGTCCAGTGAGACTTTGGGTGTCGCCTAGGCGTTTGCCTCAAAAATCGATATTGTAACGCAAGTCTTCACATTGCCAGATTACTCAAATTATTCTCTCATGCAGATGGGGGTGTATTGCGTGCTGAGGGAGGAAATTCACTGTGGTGAAGAGGATCAGGACCAGTTGGAACTAAGCTGTCAGGCTCCTCCACTACTTCCTTCGATTTAATTTGAAGAACATTTTTCTCTGAGCAGTCGATTCCAGTGCAAGAAACAGTGTATCGCACATGCTGCTGCAACAATTTCCGACCAAATAGCTGGAGTATTTCAACCTGCTAGCAATTATCAGGATTCAGAACGATAGCCTGTTGTCAGATTTCAATCCAAATGTTTTCAGAAGATTCAGCTCCAACATAATAGAAACTTCTAACTCTTATACCTCATTTTCTGAAAAAATATCCGCAGCCTTGTTAGTTTCATCGATCAGCTGAGCTAACCCTGCGGAACATCAATATAGTTAGACAAGTTTAGAGGTTGCTCATTTTCGTTAATGTGACAAGCAGACCTGAACTTTTTGATTACCCATAAAACAATACCATGTGCAAAGTTCATCAATCATTGTATGCACCGCAAGATTAGACATGAAGAGCGGGGAATGACAGGGAATTACTCGGTATATCATCCGCACCTTGCCAGCTGTCTGCACAAATAATCAAAAGCAGCAGCAAGGATAACGACCATGAAGCCCCGCAAATAAACTTCATGATTCCTTGTAAGAGAGAGAGAGAGAGAGAGAGAATATAGAGCGCTGCAAATAAGCACGCCACTCTTAATTTTACTTTCTTTTCAGGATGATAGAGGAAACTTGGAGTTAAAGCATTTTGAAATTGATCAGCTGTCGGAGCTAGTGAATGAAGATCTAAGTTTGGTTTTTGACATATATAGATTTTTGGAACTCCAAACTTACTATGCAGCCCAATACACAAGAGTAGAGATAGAGAGACGATAGAAAATAGAAGTAATGATAGGACAATAGACGCAATCTAATCTCAGAAAGAGACCGAGATGGTTGATTCGGATTTGCTGCAGATGGGAAGTGATCAGCACAAAGCGGACATGAAAAAGGCAGAGAAGATTAAAGAGATGTCAGATGATTACAAGCCATGATCGAAGTCTTCTTAACTAGCACTAAACGACGTGCGCCATAATGAAGAATACGATACTTAATTCGCCCGCAGCTTGGATCTCGATAGCTCGCAGACTTCCCTCCCTCCCTGACATTCTCTCTCTCTCTCTCTCTCTCTCTCTCTCTCTCTCTCTAGTTTGCGAGCGCAGTTATTGCTCACTTTGGAAAGCTGCAATTGGAGATTGATCTCTCTCTCGCTCGCTCGCCTCTCTCTCTCTCTCTCTCTCTCTCTCTCTCTCTCTCTCTCTCTCTCTAGGAAGTGGTATCATATGCCATGAAGCCCCTAACTAATAAATACACAAACCTTAATGTATTATGGAAAAAAAAATTTGAAAATTCGAACCGGGCAGAATGTCCTCCCGGCACCTTCCAATGCGTAATGGGTATTCTAGCGCAGGCATTCCAAAGGGAGCCGGGATCCACGACTTAGCTTCCCAGCTTTCAACTCTTGTCGTCCAAATCCACTTGACATACAAGCAGTCAACTCATCAACAACGATCAGACTTAACCAACTTGAAGTTCGGAAACCAACATTGAGATCCAACCTGGCGCCATGCCAGACCGGGGGTCCCGATGTGGGTGACTTCCCTCCAAGCAAGCCGCCCGACATACATCAAACTTAACTAACTCGAAGCTTCGTTACAAACGAGTAACATCCATTCCAAGCAAGTCGTCTGACTTACATCAGACTTAACCACCTCAAAGCTTCATCACGAGCGCTGGAAGCCAACCTGGCGCCACGCCAGACTAGACAGCCCGTTCTCCAAGAGCTTAACCCATTCACGTTCATGCAAGGAACACTCAGAACCACAAGCCACGACAGATATGAAGACAACCAATTCCTGGACCGAATGGTATGGACGGCATACCGCTGGCGTCCCCGGATACGAAGACAACCAGTTCCTGGACCGAATGGTCTCGACAACATATTGTTGGCGTCCCGAGATACGAAGACAACCAGTTCTTAGACCGAATGGTCCCGGTTGGCGTCCCGGGATACGACCCGAAGCTAAGTGCCAGATCAAAAAGTTTGAAGCGGCCTTACAACTGGCGCTTTTACTGAACACTGAAACCCATAAGGTAATCAGAGTCAGTTTGAGGAAAATCCCACTTTATTAATACATCTGAGAAGGTTACATTTCATTTGTGTGACCAACCCTAGTCTTCGGGGCGCTGGCATGCCAAGGCGGGCGCCAAGACAACATTCCAGCAAGGGGAGCTGAGACTTGGTGGGAGCTCGCCCTGAGTCGCAACCTGCATCCCCCTATAGTTATGGTGGGATTCGCCACCTCCCCTCATGCCAAGTGCTCTACCCAAGCTAGTAAAGCACGTTTTCTCTCTAGGATTTTCTCTCTCTAGAAAGTCGTTTTCTCTCTAGAATTATTGATCCCCAGGCTTCCTTTAATCATGCCTAGATCGTGTGAGGTGATTTCACATCGATCCAAGCTCTCTAGACTTCACTAGAACCAATCAAAGATTTTCAGCCATAGGAACTTGGTGCCGACTAGATTCTAGTCACAGTGGCGCCGGGAGCAGCAGTGGCGCTGCTGGCGCCGGGGACAATGCTGGCGCCAGTGGCGCCGGAAGTAAAGCTTGTAAAATTAGCTTTACAACATGTCCCTGTGTTTTTAGTAAAGGAACTTTATAAAGTGTAATCGGCACTTGAGTTATCTTCCTTTTTTTTTTGTTAGATAGGTTTTGGGCATTCGAAGCTTCGTGCACTTCCCCATACACTTGTAGGCAGAAATAGCCACACCAGAGATTGTAGGGATGTGTTCTTGAAAAGCTGAAAGCACCTGCTGAGAGCCATCCTTTTCTCACTTTCCACTTGTGCAGCCGGCCACTGCTCTTTGCAAGGGCAGGATTCAAATATGATTCCGTGCCCAACAAAAATGATCCAGAAGTATACAAACCATCACTAATGAGGTTTTCTCTACGTTTTTATTAGTTTCTTCTTTTTCTCTTCGTTGTCGACTTCAACCTGTTCTTTCTCAAGCTAAATATGCTTTCTACATTGTACCATATGTTTTTAGTTTCTTCATTGCCTCTTCATGGTCGACTACATCTTGTTCTTTCTGGAGCTGAATATGCTTTCTACATTGTAACAGGTGAAAAGTTCTAGCCGCAATTGGATATTCCAAACTTGGAAAAGAATCTCTGAAACTTCCAGGTTTAGCTGGTCCTGAAAGGTATGGGAGTTTTTTTTTTACATCTACTACATCCAAAGTGAACACAATAGGAGAGATATTACAGAGTCACCAAAATCACCCTAAGATAGCTCATTGGGACCGCAAATGTGATGAAAATTTTCAGTTTAGAAATTTGTTTCTCTGTGAAAGCCAAAAAGATTGGAGAAAAAGTCAGCTCAAATCCAGCAATTATTCCAAAAGTCACACTTTAACAATGATTTTTCTTTCTTAAATTGTGAAGTATTCTTTTACGACAAGTCCTTTATTATCTATGGCCACTTACTTTGTGGATGTGCAGGTAGGTCGTTGGGACTATAAATGTGGCAACATTCCTCCTTATTTTAGGAATTTTTTTCTCAATTTTTTGTGAAAGCCAAAATGATTGGAAAATAATTCAGCTTAAATCCTTTCTATATTCTCACTAAATAATAACATTGCATATGCAGCAATAATCCTAGAATTCAATCTTTAGCAATGATGTTTCTTTCTTAAATTGCGAACTTTTATTTTACATTAGGTATTTACTATCTATGGTTACTTACTTTGTGGATGTGCAAGTAGGTCATGTTCAGAAATCAGTGAAATGAGATAGGTCTCTAAAGGAGCATGTACAACTAAAGGAGGATGTGCAAGCTTGTCAAGATTGTTCATTGGAGAATATTTGCTCCTATTTTCCTACAGCTATGGTTGATTCTGCAGTTTATGGATTTGTAGGTAGTGTAGGTGTTTTAGGATATATATCAAATATTGTGCATCCTTCCAATGATCAAGATAAGGCCACCCTCTTTTGATCTCAAACTTGGCAATTCTGATTTCTTAGATGTTACCCTTGTCTTGCCACCTGTTTCTGCCTCTGTTCATCTTAATATCATCTTATAACATGCCAACTTGGCCTTCTTCAACTCAAGATGATATTAAGATAATGCTAGATCAGCCTTTTATGTCACGAGAGAACAAAAGGTTGTGTAATGAGAGTTGCTTTTCTCTATACTAGAAATTTTTGTATCAGAGGCCAAACTGAACTATATGGATTATTACATTGTGATTTCACTTTTGGATCTGGTCTGAATGGGCCTTATGTGCGTTATGATGAGCGACAATCTAAAAACCACAAGGTTGATATCGATCACTGCAACCTGAGCGCTTGAGGAGGCCGGTTTACTGTTGCATTCAAGATGTGATAGATACGTTCTGCTGCTATTATGACCATCGTCCTACCTGGGGACCTGAAGAGCTAGGGCCTCATCCACTTTCCTTAAGGCCAATTGATGGCAGCTGCAGAAATCCTACAGTTGTAATTACTTTTGTACTTTTGTAATTGTTCATTATATGAAATTTGTCATTTACATTATGACACTTGAATATTTTCTCCCATGTGTCTAAACATTTGTACTGACATGTATATTATATGTGAGGTATATTATGGTAAATGAATGGCAAGGTGCATTGGTGTCATTCTATCTTGAATTGGTTTGATATCGGAAATATTTCTATGATTTGTTGCAGTGGTATAGTAAGATGCGGAAAGGGCTTAAAAATTTGGCGAACTGGCTTAAAATCATGGTTGTAGACATTGTGGGAGACACAGATGGCCATTTCACCAATAACATGCCAAGAGTGAGTGTTGTCAATCGAATGAATCACATGGGTGTACCACCAGACATTGGAATGTGTCTGACAGGCCCCGAAACGCATGAGGAATACATGAGATATGACACCGATTGTGAAGGCATTTTACAACGTGCTTTATAGAATTTAATTTCTGGAGAACCCAATACAAGTGGAGATATTAGTTGGGAGGCTGCCCTTGAATATGAGATGAGCAAGTTTAAGATGCTTCAGAAGGAACACTTACTAGCTGGGGGTAGTTCTTGCAGTCAAACTATCATTGCTCCTGCTTTTGATTGGTTTGTCTCAGCTGCTCCTTCCAATGAAGTTGTCCTAGTTAGTACTGATGTTTTCACAATCACTCATGATGTGGCTCATCAGACCAACATTGATTCAGTCTCTTTAAAGCCTAAACAACAGATTGTTGTGCAAGGAATGCCCTCAGAGCCTACTAACTCACATATTCCAGCTCTCCAAGTTTCTTCTAGCATGGTTCAAAATTCAGAGCTAATTGTTGAAAGCCTTTTTGATGATGATATGGCATTTTGGAATAATCCAACCACCATTGCAGAGCTTGATTCAAGCATTTACAAGCACATGACAAATTGCACCTTCACACACAATGTTAATACCTCTTATGGACCTACATTCAAAAATCTCATAGATTGTTATATCTCCCTCAATGTAGTTGATCCCTCTAGTGATGCAGAAATTATGAAGACTCTACAGCGGAATTGAGCTTATTCTGTTTTTATAATATAGTGATTCAAGGGGCATATATGGAAAAATTTTTGCATTAGGGAGATAGTTTTAGTGGCAGTAGTAACAATAGAATACTTTTGATAATATCCATTCATATCAAAGCAAGAATATATGCATTACATGTTAGTATAGAGATTAAAAAGTAGTTTAAAAAGCTGAAGGAGTTACAGGCAGATGTCCAACATTACATTGAGACTATAACCTGCTCGAAGGCCAATACTTTGACCAAACAGTTTTTGGTACGAATGTATGCATTTGTGTTTTTTTCAAGAATGAAAAATCTGTTGATTCAAATGAAAAAAGTGTTCAATTTTTTTCTCTATTAGATCAGGGTTTTTTGTATACCCAATGTATTGATAATTGGTTGTCTGATGTGTTGGTAAAATCAAAAATTATTTTATTGTGTATGCAAGCAGAAAACTTACATTAATTGAGTCGCCATGAGGTTTTGACATTTTTAGTGAAACTGTGCTTTTTTTTTTAACCAAAAAAAAACTCAAATGTGTTGTTATTGTTTGATGTGGTTGTAAAATCAAAAATTATTTTATTATGTATGCAAGCAGAAAACTTACATAAATTGAATCACCATGAGGTCGACATCAATAAACCTTGTATTGTCAATTTTTATTCACTTGACAACTAGAAAATAGAATAGGCATCATGAAATTAGGAAAGGCGTCTAACACTGAAATTCAATATGTTGTTACATTTTATGGAAGGGAATAAGATTATGTATCTTTGTATAATATTTAATTCTTGAAATTATGGCATGTAATATGCAACTTGAATTTTGCTTTGAAATTGCTAAAAAACACATGACACTTTATGCTTTTTAAGCTGCCTAAAAAATGGGCATAATAGTCACAAGGTATCCACTACGTGAACGTTAAATTAACTCTCTCTTGTTTGGGCATGATAGTTTTTATTTAGTTGTGTGGTACTTATTAGTATCCTATATGTTTCAAGTCTAGAGGAACCAATCTTTAATAATATGAAAGCTTTAATTTTTTATTTTTTATGGATATGGAATCGATAGATTTTCTATTATTTCTACCCAGTTGGCATGGTATTATGATCTTTCAAAAGAATAAAGTGTTAAAAGTCATTTAAATTGTAGCTTTAACTGCTATGATCAAATTCTACTCTCAAATGTTGATCATTTTTGTGTCAACTGACAAAATATGTTTTGTAGCTACAACACAAAAGAAGAGCACATTTGTTGCACACAATTGCCTACAAAACCCTAAGTGAATACACATAATTATCCAACAAATTTGTCACTTTATTAATCTCAAGCAAATGTACGTAGATCAACAAGCAAATATGGGAGCTCTGCTACAAGTCTCCTCCCAACCATAGCTGCATAACAATCGACACTTGCCACTTGGCAGTACCCTGACACATAGGCAAGCAAGTAGGTGGACTGTCTGCCCTCATACATTGGACGAAGTGTCCCAATGAGCATATGACATGTCCTGTTGACCCGCTCAACAACGCACCGGACCAAGTGTTCCGATAAGCATATGGCACCTGTCATGTTGACCGGTCAACTCTTCCTACTTTTTAGGAGGTTAGTCTAGGAGACTCTCATGGGACCTAGTATCCCCTTGGCTATCTCGAACTTAGTCATTATAACTAATATTTACATTGCAATTTACGATTGTCTCCACAGGCCGGTGACTTAGGCATCTACAATTTAATAATTACAATTCACAATTTACATTGGGCAAAGGGATTCAAAGTACATGTGACATCCCTTCCCTCCTCAAATGACATCGTCCTCAATGGTTTGAAGACTGTGCATTCAACCCATGCATGGTCTCCCAGATAGCATAATTGAGAGGTCATCCATGCCATGCAACCAAGTACTCACAGAGCAAACAATTCCGCAATTGCCTCTGTCTCCAGTCCAATACTCTCACTGGTCCATGTATCACCTCCCAGCCCCATGCTCTTGAAACAATACAAGACCATCAACCAACAAGTTATCACCATCATATAAAACATTTTTTAAGCGTGAAACATGAAAAATAGGATGTACCTTACAGCCAACAGGCAAATCCAATTTTTAAGAAATGTTATTAATCTTTTTAACAATTTTCCAAGATCCATAGTATCTGGTGACAACTTATAACACTTTTCTATCTTCAGAGTTTTTGTGTCCTTTGGAATCCCGAGAAACACCATGTCTCCTTCCTCGAACTCTCTTGGCGTACGATCCAGATCAGCATAAATCTTTGCCCGATCCATCGTCGCTGTTACATTTTCCTTTGCTAACTCCAACATCTGTTGCATGTGAGTTAGAAATTCCATAGCACTACGTGTCTTATGAGGCATACCTATAGTAACTAAACTAGCTAGTCTAAAACCATAGTTTAGCTCGAAAGGACTCATCTTCGTAGATGCATTCTTTTTATGATTATAAGCACACTCCAACAATGGTAGGTAACATTCCCATTGCATTTGCTTTTTACTCACATATGCCCTAGGCATGTCTTCCATGTTGGGAAAGAGGGGTGTGAGAAACGAAAATAGCTCGAAAAGAAATGAACACGAATGGAAAGTGTTCGTGCGTAGCGGAATGAACTATCTCACCCTTTCCTTAAGCATGACTACGCCTATCAGACTCGAACAGAACATTAGTGATAGAAATCATGTTTGATCTGATTATGTAGCCAAACATTAAGCATGAAGACATCTAAATGATAATTTGTCACGAACAGCTAGACTGATTGTCAGTCGTGAAAGACAAGACTAAATATTAGTCGCGAACAGCTAGACTAATAATAATTTGCAAAGAGCAGACTACCAGATTAGGCAATAAGAAAGTCAGACAGAATGTAGAAAAAGCATTGCAAAATTGACACAAATCTGAACGTAGAACAAACAAAGCTGTAATCAGATTAAGTATAGCAAAATATACAGGTCAATAATGTAGGTGAGCACAAGACAATAGTGGACAAAACCACGTGCTTCACAAAGCTAATCCAATCCGTAAAAGGTGATAAGCCTCTTACTGACAATACAAAGAATCGATGCACGAAAGCATCTACTATGTCTATCTTTGATAAGCTTCTGATGCTTGCTATATTTTTTACACACTGAATATGCAAATGGTATCCAATATATATACATAATGTTACAGGTGTGCAGATGAAGAAAGTACAAACTGGATGTGTTGTCTGTGAGAGATCATGGGTGGCTGCTGTCATTATCAAATCTGATTGCACAGTTCATGGGATGAGCGTGAGAAGGCCATTGTTATGGCCATATTCGGTTAAGGACCTGGAATAGTCCTAATATGGTAGATCGGCCCTCCACTGTTCGAGATTATTGGTCACACCGTGATTTAATTCCATGTCAAGGCCTGTTTGTGACTAATTACCTTGAGAGGACCTAGACACTCTAATTGAGACATATGGAGTATTGCATGCTTGTGTGACGGATATAGGCAGGAGGACTGCATGAAGAGATGAGACCTATTTATAGTTGACCTGCATGGGGGTTGCATGGTTTCATGCACAGGACTCTACTCTCTATATAATGAGGTAGAGATTCTCTCGTCGACATATTGAGTTTAGGTTACCAGGTTCTCTCTTTTCTTCTTGCTTCACATGGCATGGCTTGGGGGCTAGATCCAGGTTTGATCTAGGATTGGTTGGGCGGTTTGGCTCCATAGTCTCTCCTATTGTGTTCTCCTATCCTCATCTTAGGGGTTATCCCTTTTGGGTCTTAATATTGGTATCAGAGCCCGGCTAAGATGCGGTCTTGGATAGGGGTGGGAGTCAAGCGCTACATCGGATTGGAAGATCAAAGCACTTGGAGTTTTATTCCGGTTTGGAGTGTTGAATTCTCAAAGGAGCTTTGGAATGGAATTTGATAATTCTTGGAGATCTTCAAAATTATTGGTAATGTGCCTAACGTCATGTTTTAATTTTGAAGGAAAAGCTCAGAATTAGTCTTGTGTTCATTCTGAATTTTCTGGTTTTTGAGAAGAATTCCAGTTCATGTTTATTGGTTTGCATGTGTGAATCAAGAGGCTTGTTGCTTGTTTTTGTATACTAATGGAGTTTTTGATGACATGCAAAAGTCTATAATGTTCTAGGTATTGGATTCAAGTTGGTCTGGCTATGGTTATTGGTAGACTGATTCTGAATCGATCTATCTAGCAGAATAAACAGTTCGTGGCTGGAACTATCGGATTAGTAAGCAAATCGGAGCTGGAACCTCAACCATCTGTCAAGGATTAACTATTCCCTGGAAAAGAATGTTTGTGAAGCTTTTGAGGATCTGAGGAAACATTTTGGAATAGTTAATGTATGATCATTCCTTTAGATTGATTGAGTTCTCTAAACCTCGGTGATTGAGGATTGTAGGAGAGATGACTGAATCTGCAGAAATCTAGAATGACCATTGATTTCTTGTTTTCCGCTCTATTATTGAGGGATGTGGAAGACAATGAATAAAAGAGTGGATGAATAGCGCTTCAGTGGGCAGCGAGATCTGAATCATAGATGATTATGAGAATAGAGATCTTTGTTGTTGATTGCTAAATTCACAGGTCCTGCATTAAGACTCAGAGATGTTGTTTTTGCCCTCTAGAGAAAAGCCATGAAACATTATGTTTCCAGAATAAAAGACGACGAAGATTGCTTCTTATTGATGGTGAATTGTGGAGGGAAAACCGTGGTGTAGACGACTCGTTAATGGACTGTGAAGGGATTGGGGTATCAAATTTTTGACAGGTTGTAACTTTGATGATGGTTCGAAATGAGATTTTTGAGCTCAAGTTACTAGCACCCAGTTAGTGGAATTTTGGATTCTTGGGTGCTTAGTTTTCAAAATTTAAACCTTGGTTTAGATATTGTTTCTCGAAATAGGGATTTGCCTAGGAACAATATGCATGTATTAAGACCTTATTTGTTGGTTATTTAGCTTACATCGACATCTGCCGATAAGCCCATAATTGGTGGAACCTTAGTACCATTGTATTCGTGGTCAGGCAGCATTAATCGGTTTTCGGTGGGAATTTTTTCAAAGCCGATCTTGACGGAACAAAGGGAGTAGTACAGTTCTCAGGCATATATCCGGTCTAGGAATTCAATTCCTTGGTACAATGCTATTCAAACCAATTAACTCTGGAGTATTGGAACTCCCAGTAAATGGAGTTAAATCGTGTTTTTTCAATTTTTTTCTCCTTTTCAAATCGGTGGAACACTGATCAGTTGGTTATTGTGGTTTTGATGGTTTAGGTCATTAAAATTGAACAAACCAAAGCCTTTGAGATACTTGTTAAATAATTAATGGGGGGGAAATCATGGTATTTGGAGGTAATTCTTTATTCGACAAAATTATTTGGAGTGAATACAGTGTAGAAAGTACCCGAATCCAAATGTTATTTCCCATTAATTACAGATAATTTTAACGAAGTAATTCTTAAGCCAGTAAGTGAAAATGACGAACAGTCCAATTTTATTGAAAAAATTGTAATAATAGGAATTATAAAACTGATTTCAATTCCAGTAAAATCCTATGGTGAATTATATTCAAAAGATCAGACTAGTACTGTTTCACATACTAGTAAATGATTTTTGATATATTAGATATTTAGCCCAGGTATAGGACAGAAATGAAATTGTTTCAGACTTTTTCCAAATTCCTACAGTAGTTGATTTTTAAACATTTACTAATGTCGTTACGTCTTCTTCATACCTTAGCTGAAAGATTTTCAAGGAACTAAAAATTCTAAGGGGGGAAGAAGAGTAGACATCAGTGGTAGTAATTGTGATTGGAAAATGTATTTCGCAATTAGGAATTTGGTAATCTCAGTAAATAATTGCTTAATATCAGTTATTAATTTCTTGGATAGAATTCATTTAGTTGAATTCATAGCTTATGTCTTTGTAACCATTAAGTTATCCGCAGTTTTGGATGTCAATTGTGATGTTAGAAGTAGAATCTAATATATGGATTATATTGGATCTGTTAGTTGATAGAAGGTTGTCCCTAGAGTTAATGCTCTTGGATCCAGAGGGATTCGAAGCTTATCATTAACCTGTAAGGATCAGAATGTAGTGTTGAACCATGTTAATTCTTCTGTCTAAATTACAACATCAGGTGTGGATATGGATTTGGATATCCATCTGATAGGCATGCCAGTCATCCAAATAAAGGAATTCTCCAGAGTATGGGAACAAGAGATAATATCGCAACTTAAGCTATGTGTGGGAGACCCATTTTTTCCTCCCTAGACCAATGGAAGGACTCCATTTTAGATTTGAGACTTGCGAGGCAATGTAGTATGAAACTTTAGAGACTTGAATCACAAGTGTCTTTTCAAAGTCTCAAAGATCAATTCTAAGAAGTAAAGGTTCAAAGAGCTCTCATTAGTGCTTGAGAACTTTATTTTAAATTATTCTCAAAAAACGTGCACATTCTAAAAATTCTCTAATATTTTTTTAGGACTATTACTCATTAAAAAGCTTTATATGCGCATATAGCATATAACGAATTGTCAGAAGTATTAATCTTCAAAAAATAATGCCGATTCCTTTCCCATACTTTGCCCGTTTTCCGAGCAATTCTATTAGGAATGGTGTCTATAATATGTGTAGTGTGTGAGAGTAGCTGCACTGTAGGCTGCAAAATAATAAGCTTTTTCAGTTAACTGTTACGCAACGCAGGCGGCAGCGGCAGCAGCCGCCGCCCACAAAGCCAAAGCATAACACAATTAAATGACACGCACAAACATGATAATATAGGGGAGCTTCGAGTGTCTACTCTCACTCAGCTGGCTGCTGGAGGCGACATAAAATATGGGTTTAAAGGCTCCTCCCTCCTCTTTACATCATGCGCATGAAGAAGCCTATTCAGCTACTTAAATTCCCACCTCTCTATTAATACAGACTTCGTGCCATCTCAGCATTCATAGTAATAATTATAAGCCATCAAACAGAAAAGAGATAATAAAGTTTTCTATTACTCCAAACCTGCTGCTCTTTAACTAACTCAAAGATTCGTTTGAAACAGCCAATCATCGTAATCCATCTATAATTATTCCTTTTCAATTCCCTTCCCATGCACATGTATGTTTCTTAAATATTCTCGTGGGTACGTCTCAGCCAGTCAAATTCTCTCTTTCTCTTTCACTCAGTAGTACACAGTGCTATACACACACACACACACACACGCGCGCGCGGATCGATGGGTCCATCTATTTAACTCTTGAGTAATTGCATATTCGACCTTCCGTTGTTGATCGATCGATACAGCTGCGAGAAGCAAATTTCTGGGTTATGAGATTTATTACATTTGTCACAGCTCTTGTTGCATCTGCAAAGCTTACTATTTGCCTAGAAAGAGGAACATTGTAGTGGATGCATCGCTGTGGGTGTCAGTTAGTTTAAATAACAAAAGTAGTATTCATTATCCTTGTATAAGCGTCGCGGTGTTTATTTCTTCTTAAAGTTCTGGTTGGTCTTGGCTAAAAGTTTTTTTCTGAGAGGTGAGTCAACTTTTCTGAGGTTTTCTGTCTGAAATTTGTTTTGAACTCCAAGTCAGGGAGGTTCTTGTGGGACGTTGTGATATTCACAATCTTCAGCTCTGACAATTTGAACTGTCGTCTCTTTCTATCCAAACCTATACACATACTTTTGAGCGCAGCTACGGTCCGATTTCATGATTATTTTTCTTTTGCTTGGAATTTTGATGGTTTGAAAGAGACGTAGCTTCTTTTAAATCTGCCTTCTTGGATGAGATCAAAGTAGAGTTCTTCTAAAAAGCAGCATTTAACCGCTCAATTGCTTCTTAAGTTAGTACAGCATCCAATCAGCCGGAGAGGCAATATAAGCACTTTCTGTAATAATACTCGAAAAGACGCATTCGGGTGGATGGATGCCTGCAAGCAAAGAGGGGTTCTGAGGTCGCTGCTGTTGTTGATGCATTTTTACTCTTATCACGTCTTGCAAGGGCAAGGTACATAATTTTCACAACATTCAATTGCAAAAGAAATCTGGTACTCTACAGTTTTGGCTCCTAGAATCACTGACAAGTTTAGATATCTCGATAATGGTTCTGAAGTGCGTAATATGTGGTACTTGCGTAATATGGTACTGAACAGGACTACAAGTAGAGAAGCTTTTAGAAGAACCAAGAGAAGCAGTTTCTCAGCTTCTTCAGTATGGCAATGAGGTATGACAGCTCTTCCAGTGGACTCACGCACTGAGAATTGACTTTAGAGTGTAATGTGCAGTGTATTTTTTTCCTCATCATACGCATCTGTTTGAAATTTGAATGCAGATATCAGGACATATCAATGCGGAGCTTCCCCTTAATAAGGAGCAAAAGATGACCGATACAAAGGCACTGGTTTACGGCAGGAAAATGTTGCAGCGAGAAGCCCTGGAAGATTTGAGCTGCAGAACATCCTCTTGCAAATTGAACTCTCCTTATGCAAGTACGAACTCAGGACCTTTGACAGAAGGTGCAAGAGGTTACTCAAAGCCAGCAAGTGGAGGTATATTAGAATCAGAGAGACTGATTCCAAGTGGTCCAGATCCTCTACCCCTTGATGCATGTACACGGGTGTTTCCACTAGAATCGCCCATCAGACCGAACTCTAAGGCAAGGAAGCCCATCCTTCTTACATCTGCTCCATCGCCCATACGACCCAATGCATTGGAAGCTGAGAGACTAGTTCCTTCGGGTCCTGATCCCCTGCATCACAGCTCAAGCCCTCAAAGAAAAATTCCGCCCAAAAAAACATTTTCCATGCCTTGATTTTGTGTCATCTGACAAAAGTACTACTTGTAGATTCAGGCGTTTGGCTAGCTCAAATTAAAGTACTGGACAAACATGACATCTAAACAATATGAATGAGTTGAGGTGTTTGCGTTGTTCTGGGTTCAAGGTTGCAATTTTGCAATACATATCATCTAGATTTCCAGCTGGTAGCTGCATCTGTGCTGATATGTTAATGTGCTGCCTGGGGTCACGACTTACCAATTGAAAAAGTCATTAGATTATCTACTAGATGTCATCAAGTAAGGCCATCTATACTGATATGTTAATGTTTTGTCTGCGTACATAAGCTATCAACGGAAAGAGATACTTTAGTGCCTCATCTGCTGGGTATATTTCTCTAGTTGTCCTTGTGGGAAGAAGGCCCTCAGTGGAGGGCACTGTAGGCCGTGTGCCCGGGCAGGCTGAAGGCCCGAGCGGAAAGGGACTTCCCTTACGTAATGTCACATGCGTGAAGGTGGGCATGCTTCTTTTTTTTCCTGGGTTTTATTATTTATTCTCAATCTTTTTTTCTCGTTTTTTTTTCAGATTCTATATTTTTGGTTTTGTTTTCGGTATTCACATTTTTTATCAAATGTCTATTTTAAAAGTTCCTTGAATTTTTTTTTAACAAAATGTATATTAAAACATGTATATGTGAGTACTTAATCATGGGCTACCACATAGCAGATACACATTCTGTCATAATGTGCATGTGCTATGTGGTAGCTCATCATTCTCCTCTTGCACATTCTACTCGAGTGCTCATGTGCTATGTGTCAATTTTTTATTGGCTGTCCATTTGAGAATTGTGATAAAAATGTTTACACAAAATTTTAGTTGTAAAATTCATATGAAATTGTGCTTAAAAATACACTAAAAATTTGAGCACATGGCATTTTTTTTGTGGGGGGGGGGAGGTCCTGCTCCTCGGCCCTTTCACCCCGGAAGCCTATGCGCCCGAGGGCGGAGGCCCGAGGGCACACAATCTTTCGGGGCGAAAGGGCCGAGGAGCCGGCCCTTCCCTTCCGTGAATTCTGTTTTGACATTTTTTTTTTTTTGACGTAATTTTTTTTTTACACGCACCTTCCGAGTGGAATGTGCATGTAAAAAACGTAATTTTTTTTAAGTGCACCTTCCGGTGTCCAGAAGGTGCCTGTAAAAAAAATTTGGCCCACAGATTACGTTTTGTGGGACATCACCATTTCCTTTGTAAAAATTTAAAGATTGATTTTACGTGTTGAAAAGCAATGGATTCTTGTTGGGGTTCTATGTCTTTTACAATGTTTATGGCCATAGGTGTGACTTCCATATTAATCATGTGCAAAAAGATGGCATTTTATTTCAATCTTTTTTACGAAAAAAAAAAGTCAATACCTTTTTTCCAAAAAATGTGCATTTGCTCTATTGGCAACCCATGATTGACTGCCTTCCCATTATTGAATGCTCATGTGCATATTCAATCTAAATTTTGATGTGTCATGTGTCAATTTCTTTTATATGTTTGCATGAGATTTTCTGTGAGATGGTTTACAAAAACATTCTTCAATATTTTTTAAAACTTTGTTTGTTGGAGGCAAAGTTGAAATTTGATGCCCGTCATGCCCTTCAAAGTTCAATTTGGACTTGCTTGTTGGCAAAAGTTGGCATGCCCTTGAAACTTTGGACTATCAACACTGAAGTGCATAATTTATATAAAATCGTCATTTTGACGGACTACAATTTATTTTAAATGTCATGAGTTAACACATGTCCTTGGAGACTTGAAAGATGCAAGTTTCAAGATTTTTAAGTTACTACTTGATACATTGATATTGAAATTGAGATTCACAAACTTCAAACTTCAAAGACTTTTTTCATTTTTAGCGTGGGCCATTTGGAGAGCTCGGCCCATAGTTTGAAATTTGCCAAATTGCAGCCCTTCACAATTTTAAAAAAAGAAAAAAAAATGTTACAATTTAACTTCAACTTGTTCAACTTCCAAAGTATTAAATACCAGCTTTCTTCATTTGTCTCTTATGACCCAAGGGAGTTGGCTCAATTGGTTAGCTTGACATCCAAAGTTTTTTTGGTCTCAAGTTCGAGCCTTCCCTTGGAAACCAAGAAGCATTTGTCTCTTATGATGTGGGCTTCATGAAAGTTGAAAGAACATACCTGTATATGCGCGTAATCTGATTCCAATAATGGATTTGGAATACAACATCACAGTAGAAAGCTCTATTATCAAGTAAGCGTCATATTGCATTTGCTCATCATCTCTTAACATAATTTATAGCCATGTGGTGCATACCAAACTTATACAAAATCAAGTATCATGCAGTCAGCCAGTTATGCATCCGCATTATCATTGAAGAGACAACCAAATAAACAAACAGCAGTGTAGTGATCACTACCCTTTCAGCGCTGAAAGAGCCTCATAGTTAGCTCAATCACATAGTGTGACGGTAGGTTCATCGATGTCCCAGCGAACTTGTTTATGCATAATAATACCTATCAAACGAGCCATACATGCAAAGGGTTGCATGAGGCCGCCGTGTGTTGTCAGTGCATTATTAATTCGCGAACAATTCACAACTAATTATTTGTTTGATAATTTTCGATGCTTAATTGTTTGGCTATGTAATCATTGTAGTACTGGCGATTTCAAAGTTAGTTACTATAAGTTCAAACGCGATTTCTATCACTACTGTATGAACTAAATAAATGAACTAAAACTATAGCTCTGCATAAATGAACTAAGACAGCCACAGGCGACACTGTCGGGTTTTTCGCGAAAAAGGAAAAAAAGGAGAAGGTGCCCTTAAATCTCATTTAGGGTTGTCCCACACTTTGCCAGAGTCATTTTTTTAACATTTGAGACTCTTTGGAAAAAGTGAAAAATGCGACACTGTGATTTTACACAAGATTTTTGTCAGGTGAAAAATGCGAAAAAGGAGACATTGCATTTTTCAACGGGATTCATGACAGGCGAAAAAGGAGACACTGTCGTAAACTTCGTGTAAGTCTGCAGACTATGTAAAAACACTTGTAATTCTACAGACTATGTAACACGCGCAAAAATCCGTAGAACTAGATAAACAATGGATGAAGATTAAAACCGATTAGTCGATTGGTAAGAAGGAGAATAATCCAACACTCCTCCTTAATTTGAATCCTTGAATGCCTTGACCTTCAAACTTAGTTCTACACATAATCTTCCGTGTGACTTCAGACTTAATGCTTTAGTAAAAACATCTGCTGTCATATCTTGCATTCTACAATACTGCAATTTGACATCTTCGTTGAGAACTTTGCTCCTGACAAAATGATACGTCAGTTCAATGTGCTTACTCTTGGAATGAAATCTAGGGTTGGCTGATAAAGCGATGGCACTTTGATTATCACTAAATAATGTTGACAGAGCATATTGATTCAGACCGATATTTCAGAGTAAGTTCCTCAACCAAATTGCTTCCTTTGTAGCTTGAGGGGCTGCGATATACTCTGATTCAGTGGAAGATAGAGCTATCAAAGATTGCTTGCGACTGTTCCAGAAAACTGGACCTTTGTTGAGGAAGAATATAAATACGGAAGTGGATTTACGAGTGTCTACATCTCTTGCCCAGCTTGCATCTGTGTAACAACTGAGTAAATTGAGTTTGTCATTGACGACTGCTCCATAACAAATGCAAAAGTCCATAGTAGCTCAAAGATATCTCATAACTCTGATAAGAGCCTTCCAATGTGTTATACTAGAATTAGTCATACACTGACTGAGAGAGTTGACTGCAAAAGCTACGTCTGGCCTGGTACAGATCATGGCGTACATAAGAGATCCTATAATAGAATGGTAAGGGTACTCATGCATCTGCTGCTTCTCATGAATTGTTTGGAGACACTAGTCCTTTGACAATTAGAGTCTTGGCTCCATTGATGAGAGAGCTAACTTGCAATTCATCAGATTATATCTGACTAACATGTTGTAGATGTACCTCTATTGTGTAATGTAGACCAACTTCTGTTTTTTGTCTCTATGGATTTGTATATCAAGGTAGAAATGAGCTTCGCCCAGATCGGTTATGTCGAATTCGGAAGATAGCATTGCCATTGGCTTCTTTTATCAAATCGGTACTATTGCTGAAAAGCAATGTATCATCCACGTACAAAGTTATAATGATAAAAGAGTGCTGCACTGCTGTGAAGTAAACGTTTGAATCTAAAGAGCTAGGTGTATAGTCGTGATCAATAAGGAAAGTATTGATCCTTTGAAACCATGCTCGAGCAGATTGCTTCAAGCCATAAAGTGCCTTATGGAGTTTACAAACATGTTGCGATAATATAACCTTCGGGTTGTAACATGTAAATGTCTTCTTCGATAACTCCATTGAGATATGATGTCTGTACATCCATTTGATGTATGTGCAAATCTACTGCAACGACAAATGATAGCAAAAGTCGAATAGAAGAATGCTTGACTACTAGACTAAAGGTCTTAGTGTAATCGACGTTGTATACCTGAGAAAATCCTCTAGCTACAAGTCGTGTCTTTCTTCTATTGATGCTTCCATTTGCATTGTACTTGACTTTGAAAATCCATTTGCAATCAACTACGTTTCTGCTAGCAAGTAATTCGACAATCATTCACGTTTGGTTCTTGACAAGAGATTAATACTTTTTATCCATAGCTTCTTTTCAGAGATCTGAATCAGAATGACTAAGTGCCTCTTGGACATACGTCGGTTCCTGAACAAGATAAGCTATAGACTCGTTGATATACCGGTTAGGTGGTCTGCTAGTCCTTGAAGATCTTATGGGTAATACAGGAAGTTGATTATTTCCTAATGCAGATCACCTGGCTGACTAGGCTGAGCCCAAGCTGCGGCCGGCTGGGATAGAGTAGCCAAAGATGGGTGTCCCTGTAGCAGATGCATGATTCAAGTGTCCTAAGAAATGATGCCATAGTAATGCTTAATTGACTAGAACAGAGGTTTTCAAGGCTTGACTAGACTCAGATAACAGTGTGCCAATCTATACAAGTAATCGTGTCAATCTATATAGTGTGCCAATCTACACATTCTGAGACAAAAACTGAACGCAATGAAGGATAATATTGATTCAGTATGAAAACGTAATAGAAGTAAATGAGTACAATAAGTTGCGGATCGAAGCTGCGTACTCTATGCTATCTCTGAACAGCTAAAATGAAAGCTTGAATTAAGCGCAATACTGATAAGCAGTAGTGCAATAGCAATCTCTAAAACAACTCTAAGAAGTGAGCTAGAATGCTTAGGAGTGTTCAAGCTCGCAGGCTTGAGAGAGAGAGAGAGAGCTAACTATTCAAATGCTTCTGATAATCTTAAAATCATTAAACTGTATGAATATGAACAACTATTTATACTAAAAAATTAAGTCGTGAATTGCGATCGCCAGTTGGTTGGTGATCAACTGGCATCCATTCAGTCCTTGTCATGGATTGCTGATAAGCGGTGAAATTGGCCGTAATCATTTTGTTTGCATAAATGAACCAAAACTATAGCTCTATAGAAATGAGCTAAAATTGTAGCTCTGCAGAATTGAACTAAAACAACCACATGCGACACTGTAAAAAAGGAGAAAAAAGAGAAGGTGCCCTTAAATCTCATTTAGGGTTGCCCCACACTTTGCCAAAGTCATTTCCTTAATATTTGAGGCTCTTTGGAAAAAACAAAAAATGCGACACTATGATTTTACACGAGATTTCTGTCAAGCAAAAAATGCGAAAAAGGAGACTGCATTTTTTAACGGGATTCCTGACAGGCGAAAAAGGAGACACTGTCGTAAACTCCATGTAATTCTGCAGACTGTGGAAAAACACTTGTAATTTTGCAGACTATGTAACCACATGGGAAAATCCGTAGAACTGGATAAACAATGGATGAAGATTAAAACCAATTAGTCGATTGGTAAGAAGGAGAATAATCCAACAAGAGAGAGAGAGAGAGAGAGAGAGAGAGAGAGAGAGAGAGAGAGAGAGAGAGAGAGAGAGAGAGAGAGAGAGAGAGAGAGAGAGAGAGAGAGAGAGAGAGAGATGAATATTTATCTTCCTGAACCCACATAAAAAAATATAAACATGCTATGGGAATCCTTATAACTGGCTCCATTTATTTTCAGCACCCTGACGGGTGCTGGCACGCGTCAAGGTGCACCAGACAGGGACCCCCTTTTTTTTTTTGAAAAACTGGTTGTCCGGGTGCCACGTGTCGGGCAACTAGTATTTATCCCATAAGCAAATCTTTGGGATAAATCAGTAACAATATATAATTGAGCCAACATTTTTACTCACATGTGTGATGGTGCCCTCCGGCACCACTGCCTGCCAGACACCCACCCCTGTGAGCTTTTGCCCACCCTGGCTGGCGCACCCTAGCACTTGCCAACACCCGTCAGGGTGCTAAAATTATGTGAAGCCCTTATAAATATTTAGCATTGGTACATTTTTGCATCATTCCAACTCTAAGAGGCAAGTATTCTTGAAAGCAAGGTCCTAAATATTATTTGAGTACATTATGCACAAATAAGGTGTAGATGGAATTTTGAGAAGGTGTTTACATCTCCATGAGACTTAATAGCAGCTCCGGGTCCATCACAATCGACCCCATCAAATTACAAAGCCTTCAAGACCAGATGCTCGAATTTTTGAGTCAAGTTTTTGCTCCCTCTTGAGAATGACAAAGCACTTGGAAGAGCTTGCCGAGCTGAAAGAGCTATTAGCTGAGACATCCATCTGTTCCGGGCCAAATGCACATGAGGAATATCTGCAGGCCCTGGAAAAGATCGAGAATCTGTCAAAGGAGCTCCAGGAAACCCAGAACTGTATAGGGGTGGCCGATCATCTGGAGTATGCAGAAGCTTGAAAGGGGGGGGGGGGGGGGGGGGGTGAAGTGGGCTTAAAAAGAACAAACTCGGCATTATGAAGCTTGGTGGTTAGTGTTTTAGGAGAATAACTATAAATTTTGTGTGTTTTAAAAATCAAAGCAAAAATGTGACATCCTTTCATTGGCATCACTTGCATGTAAGTGGACCTATAGAATAAAGTAAAATCAAGATGGATATATAAGTAAGTACAAAGCTAGACTTGTTGCTAAGGGGTTTCTTCAAACTAAAGGCATAGATTATGAAGAAGCATTTGCACCTATAACAAAGCTTGTAACCATTAGAATGATCATTTGTATTGCTACTTTGTTCAAGTGGGATCTCTATCAAATGGATGTGACCAATGCATTTTTTAATGGCTACTTGGAAGAGGAAATATTCATGTTGCAACCCGAGGGCTTCATCAAGGATGGTGAGGAGGACAAGGTTTGCCATTTGAAGAAGAGCCTATATGGCTTGAAGCAAGCACCTAGAGCTTGGTACTCTAGGTTGCATGATTTTCTCTACTCTCTCAAGTGTAATGATGGTAAGATCATCATTTTAGTTCTTTATGTTGATGATATCATATTGATAGGAAATGGTGGTGAAGGCATAAGAAAAGTTAAAATGTTGTTGCATTGTTAATTGAAGATCATTCTACTTGCATTTTTTTTCATGCTCTATCTTCATGCATTTTTGTTGTACTGATGTATGAATGTGCTTGTTGTTGTTTTCTTCTCTTCTTAAGAATTGTTTTGGGATTAGCATCAGGTAGATGTGCAGGACTTGAAAATTGATCTACTATTCCAATGATTTATGATGTTTCCTAGTTTCGACTCCCTGGGGAGTTTTTCTTACAAAAGTTGAGTGACAATTATAGCAAGCACTCTGTAGGATTCCCAATTGTTTAGTTAAAGTTGTGGTGATGAATCTATGATTTCAGTAGGAGTAAAATTAGTTTAATTCCCTGTTATTGAGCAGAGTAGATTAGGAATATTCTGCAATCTGTAAAACTAAAGAAAGGACTGAAGTAGTTTTAGAGCAGTAGGAAATTGAGTCATTGACAGGTCCTAAATCCAAGTTGAGCATCCATTGTCAATTAAGGATCGAAATCAAGTCGTAGTTGTGCCTCTGACAAGCGGGACACACCACCACTATACTGCAAAACCAAATCTATGACTGAGCCCATTACCTAATAGATTGGTAGTCACGAGATTCCTGGCCAAGCAAAACTCTGCTAGATAGAAATCGAGCATAGCATTGATTAGCTTTAGACAAAGAATCAGTGCTAGCATTGGCCCGTTGAAAAGCAGGTTCTGTGTGAATCAGAATCTACAAACGGTGGTTGAATCGCTGATTAAGAGACGTCGGAGTAGAAGGAGTATCTCTGATAACATGGACAGAGAATCCCAGCAGATGTTGTGTTAAACATTGAGGTAGATTCTTCTGCTAACAGGAACACGAGATTCCTTAGCAAATAGGATTCCAAAAGGACCAACAAACATTGGCACCAGTTGCCATTGCCAATCTTCTTGGCTTTTGATCCAGAACTCGATTTTTACAAGCCCATTTTTTAGTTTAGCTCGTTGTTGATTGCTTGCTTGTTGTCCTCAATTACTCATTTTCACAAGCACACATTCTAGATTCTTGTTTGTCAGATCGTGATGGCTTCAAAACGTCCCTGTTGATCCTTTAGATCTGTGCGAACTCACCGCATACTTTTTGGAAACCCACGGCCGCACCGTTGTCTTGCATAGCTAGTAAAAAATCCGAGTTTTTGTCAACTTTTTTATTTTTTTAGATCTTTTGCTTCCGCTACCCATTGCGTCCACTGTTTTTTCCATTTTTTTTTTTGAATTTTCTGAAATTTGCATCTGCCAACAATTCCATCCGACCATTTTGAAACTTTTTCGATTTTTCGAATTTTTCGAGTTATCTGAATTTTTCGAGTTTCTCAAGTTTTTTCAAATTTCCTTAGTTTTCATCCGTCGTGCATCCAACAACCACTTACGACAAAAAATCGGTTTGACGATCCCATCTGAAGTTTGCATTCAACGACTGCTAAAAAAAAAAAAAAACCAAAACACACAAAGAACAAATTTTTTCTCAGACATCTGTATCTGCTTCCCTTTTCTCGGAATAATATTCTCTATTTATTGAGTTTTGGGATAATTCTCATTTTTTTTTTTCAAGTTTTTACGTACCTGATTGAAGACACTGATATTAGTTTGATTTATTCAAACTTTCATTGTATTCTCTGAGGAGGAATTCTTAACATTTTCTTTACAGTGGTATTAGAGCATATTAGAGCCGATATAGTGGTATCTTCGCGCCCCTCTCAGCATCTTTCACACATCCATCAACAGCCGTATCTGGAGTTTATTCAGAAGATTAGAAGATGTCGTCAATCAGCAATATTCAGTCCAAGATCCGTACGATCTTGGATACAGAAGATTCAAATTATTTCATCTGGAAATTAAAGACTTCACTCATATTGAAGGGCGAAGGTCTTTGGCAATGGGTAGAACCAGTAGAAGAGAAGCCAATTACTCTTGGCAAAGAACTTTGAGAATGGAGTTTGAGAAATGACAGAGCTATAGCAATTATTGCGTCTTTAGTGCATGACAATATAATGCTAGATCTTACATCGATTTCAAACGCGAAAGAATTATGGGAAGAATTGCAAACCAAGAATGAGACTAGATTTCGTAATCAAATCATGTTCTTGGAAGACCAATTAACTTACCTACAATGGGATGGCAAAGACCTAACCACATTCCTTCAAAAGATAAAGGATTTGTTTGTATCTTTGCAGAATTCTGGCACAAAAAATGCAATCTCAAAGGAAAAACAGCTTAGCTATTTTCTTCGAGCCCTACTCAGGTCATTCCACACAATCCGAACTTTACGGGCTAAAGATTCGACAATAACACTTCAAAAGGCAATAGGTGGAGTCAAAGAGGAAGTAGAAGCTCATGAACGCTATGATGATAATGGTGATTCCAAAAATGCTCTATTTACTCAGAAGACTAAATCTTTAAAGAAGTCTAAGTTTAAGAGGGAGTCATCTAAAAGAAATGGAAACGAATCCAAGACAAATGATCAACAATCTGGAAAACAACAAAAAAAAATTGGTGATAGGAAGATTTGCAACAGATGCAAAAGATCAGGTCATATAGAAGATAAGTGTTGGTTGAATCCAAAGATTGAATGTATTCATTGTCATAAACGGGGTCATGCAGTAGTAGACTGTTATCGAAATCCCAGGAACAAGAAGGAGCAGAATTGAAGTGAACCTTCAGATTCAAATTTTGTCAAAGACAAAGCAGAAAAGCTCTAGAGCAGCAGAAGACAGGACAACAAGAAACTGTTAGAAATCCATAAATCATAATATGGATGGACAGATTAGGATTTGAACCCAGGACCTCCCTCATACCGGATGGGATGCTCTACCGTTGAGCTATCTGCCCTGTTTGAGAGTTCTCTCTAGAGTGTGGATTGATATTCCAACACCCTCTCTCAAGCCACACTTGGTTGGGGTCCTAGCTGTCACCTGCCCCACAACTTGGGCCACCTAACCATGGCTTTGACACCATGAACTGTTAGGTCTAACTTGGCTCTGATACCATGTTAGAAATCCATAAATCATTATATGGATGGACAGATTAGGATTCGAACCCAGGACCTCCCTCATACCTGATGGGATGCTCTACCACTGGCTATCTGCCCTGTTTGATAGTTCTCTCTAGAGTGTGGATTGATATTCCAACAGAAACTCAGCAGCATATGTTTGTGCTGATCTATGTTGTTCATCAAATTCAAAAATTAGAGAAGTAGTACTTGATTCAGGAGCCACCTCACATTTTGTTTCTTTGAAACAAATTTTATCTGACTAGAAGATGAATTATTCGAGATTCATTATACTTGGAGACGGTTCTAGGCATATAGTTGATGGAACTCGTGTACTGTGGTTAGACACGAATCATGGTGACAAGAATCTGGAGGAAGTTCTCTATGTCCCTACTCTTGATAAAGATCTTATTTGTAGCAAAGATAGTCGATACAAGAATGTCAGTAACTTTCACAAGGGACTCTTGTAAATTGTTTGATGAAGATTCTGATAACTTAGTTGCTAAAGACAACAGAAAAGAAAATTTGTATCACTTGGACATTCAAACTCGAATCGAACAAGCAAATCAAACTCAAGAATAAACAGATATTCAGTGGCACAAGAGGCTATGTCACATGAACATGGAAGCCTTGTACCAAGCTAACAAGAGTCAAATAATCGAAGGAGTTAAAATCAAGAGTCGAGATATTCAAACTACCTACGAATCTTGTCTTAAAAGCAAATGACTAGAACACCTTTCCGTGAAGATGTTTATAAAGCAACCAAGGTACTTGAAATTGTGCATTCAGATATTTGTGGACCATTCGGAGTATTATCTTTAGGTGATGCAAAATACTTCATAACGTTAATTGATGACTTTAGCAAGTTTGTTGTAGTATACTTTATTCGTACAAAATTAGAGGCTTCCGAGAAATTCGTTGAGTATACAAATTGGACTGAGAAGCAGACATGCAACACAGTAAAGCAAATTTGCACAGATCGTGGAGGTGAGTACATTTCCAACGAATTCAAAACTTACTGTACTGATCAAGGTATTATGCATATGAAGACTGCATCATACACACCTCAGCACAATGGAATTGTTGAACGAAGAAATCGTATTGCTAGGTGTATGATGGCTCATGCAAAAGCACCAAAGCAGTTGTGGGCGAAAGCAGTGGCTACATCGAATTATCTTCAGAATCGAATTCTGAAATCTCGAATACCGAATAAAACTCCTCATGAAATATGGTGGAAGTCGAAGCCAAATCTTTCACATGTTCAGACATTTGGATGTGCAGTTTATATGCACATACTAGACAAATTGAGAAACTCGATGAAAAGACAGAAAAAGATTTTCTTGTAGGATTCGAGTGACATTCGTCATATTATCGAGTTCATATACCCGAAACTGGCAAAATAAAAGTTGTTCGAGATGTCAAATTTGATGAGTCAAAGTACATAGCAGACAGTGACTTAGTCGGCTATGAAATTCTCAAAACTTATTATGAGCTACCAACGACAGAAGTAAAGCAAGCAGATGATGAACGAGAATTACCAGATTCAGAGGGAGTTCAAGATCGAGTACCTGATAAACTCGAATCACCAACTCGAATTCTAGTAGACAAGGTCGAACCCGAAAATGCAGAATTGAATTCGAAACCTATACAGACTATGAGAAGATCTAATAGACAACGAAAACCACCAGAAAGTTTTGGTCAGGATGTTTTCACAAATATAGCCATCGAATTTTGTGGTTTCACAGATGAATTTCAAACATTCGAGAAAGCTATTGATGGACCAAATAAAGATCACTGGATTCAAGCAATGGAGGATGAAATGTCATCCATGTATAAGAACACTTGCACCAATACCTGATGGAAGAAAACCAGTCAAATGCAAGTGGATCTACAAGATCAAAACAAGATGGAGATAACATCAGTACAAAGCAAAGTTGGTTGCGAAAGGTTTTTCACATAAATATGGGTTCGCCTACACTGTTACTTTCTCACCGGTAGTTAAACACACATCAATTCGCTTGTTATTTGCTTATGTGGTGGCTCATGATCTCAAAATCCATATTGTGGATGAGAAAACTGCTTTCTTGCATGCAAAATTAGAAGAAGATTTATATTTGGATCAACCACTTGGTTTTATAAGCCAAGAGATGTTATATGAATAAAAGCATCTATGGTCTGAAACAAGCAGTCATATAATGGTATAGAAAGAAGGACGAAGCACCACGTTCTTTAGGCTTCGAACCTTTATTCGTTGAATCGAATGTCTATATCAAACATGTCAAAAATGAAATTATCATTCTAGCTGTTTATATTGACGACACGCTAATCTTCTCAAGAAAAGATAAATTAATTTCAGATGTCAAATTTCTGGAATATTTGAGATCGTTGACCTAGGAGAAGCAAAAATCTATCTAGGCTTGCAAATCGAAAGAGACTTTGAAGGTGGTAAGTTGTATCTTCACCAACAAAAGTACACTCAGAAAATTATTGAAGACTTCAACATGCTCGAATGCAAAGGTGTGCATACTCCCATGATACATGGAACAATACTGAGCAAGGCAGATTGTCCATAGACTCTCGAGGAAGAGAAGCGAATGTACACCCTATCGAAGGCTGATTGGATCATTGTTGTATCTTGCAGACAACACCAGACCTGATATAACATTTGCAGTATATAGGCTGAGCAAATTTAATCAGAACCCAGTATCGTTGCATTGGAAGTTAGCAAAGAGAATAGTACAATATCTCCAAGAAATGAAAGACTATGGACTGTGTTATTCGAAGGAAGTTGGACTTCGGATCAAATCTTACAGTGATGCAAGCTGGGCATCCATGAAGAATGATAGCAAAAGTATTTCAGATCACGAGAAACAAGAGTTAGAACTCCCCCACCGGTGTCTTGAGCATTAGAGACTCCGTAATGAAAGGATGCAGCAAACTTCTTAATGAAGTAGTGCTGGTTGAATTCTCGAAGCTTCGTTTTTTGCCGGGCTATAAGAACATTTTTCGAAGGATAAGAGGCCAAGACTTGAGCCATGCAAGTCCGGCGTATCGGATCATTCACTCATCGGACATTTCAGGAATAAAAATTCATTTAGCCAGCGACGGAACAGGAGGAGAAGGCATGACTTGCAGCGGCAGAGGAGGCTCCTGAGCTGGCAATCCACGAAGAAGCTTAGCATGGAGGTCCCGCTTAATCGTTGTGAATCTGTTCGAGGAGGGCCCCCCACTAGATCTCACCAAACCTCTTGACACCATCCGCATACGGCGGTTTCCCCATGAAGTATGTAAAAACAATAGTGTCAGCAAGTTATGCAAGATAGTCATCGAAAAGAGTAGGGTGGAGTTGGAACGAACGCACCTTTAGAGCATCCTGCGAATTGGAATTGTCATATCTGCTAGCAAATCGACCACCTGTCCTGCCATTTGAATCAGAGTGAGCAAGGTGAGGTCGGCTGGAGGATGAGCCTGCACTTGCTCCAAGAGTGCTTGATAAGTGTCCTGAATATAGCAGGGGTGATGGGACAACAACTCTGGAGGTGGAGGCTCCAAGCTCAAATCCTTCGTGCTAGCTAAGAACTGGATAGAGGAAAGAGGGTGAAGGTCGGCTGCAGGCAATTGAATATTCTTCTCAACAGGCTGCAAGGGAAAGTGAGTAGTATGAGGGCCCACCAAATCAGAAGGAGGAGCCAAAGGCGGGAAGGCAACAACAGATGGTGGGAAAAAGGAGGGGGGCTGCGTTGGTTGATGGGAATCGTCAGAGGGCAGAAGCGCGGCTGAGCGTAGCTTATCACAGAGTGTAGGAGCCTGAAGAGCAGCAGCACATTCCAATTTCAGAGCAAGAAAAGGAGAGCAAGGAACGGGTGAAAAGGGAGGAGGAGAAGACTCAATAAAAAACTCTGAAGTGTGCAAAGTGTGAAGCCTGCCATCACACGTGCGGGGTGGAGAAACAATACCTTCTGCATGTGTTTCAAGGCTACCAGGAGGATTCTCCATCTCCATCTCGACGTCGGTGGAAACCGCTTCGTCCACCATCGCCAACATTTCTGGAACGAAGCTCTATGTGTCCATAAATATAGATCAATCATAGTAAGGAATAAAACATAATCATCATACAACAAAATTCACAAAGTATTGACCACTCAACCGTCTCTTAGTAATGTCATTGTAGCTACCATCAGCTACAAATTTCTTACAAACTACTCAATTATGATCAAATTTACTCCTTTGTTGCTTGACAAACAACATTTTGTGGGTTTTCATTTACTTTTGTTTTGAGGCAAGCAATAACATTAGCATGAAATTTTTCCTCATGTTGTAGGCATGACTATGAGAAAATTATACTAGCTAGTACACATCTTGATATATGCCACGTGATGAAAGTGTCGCATGTGCTATATAATGAGAAGTTTTGCAGATCAAGTAAAACCTTGTATATGGAAATATTGTGATCGCATCAACATCATAGTCATAATCAATCAATTGCAATGCCTATGCATCAAGCCACTCTCAATTTCTTGTTAAGGATACTTAATTAATGCTCCTAATCAACTTAGCTTAAGTAGCCTCTACTTTAGATTAAAAGAGCCCCATTAAGGTAAGGGTATCCTTTTGCTTGGAATTCATGTAGTGCATGCAATCGGTTTTGACTAGAACTAGTTGAATGGTTGTGATGCATGGGCGACAGGAGTGGAATAAATTGCACATTCACTAGAGGATAGAATACTATGGTCACTTCAACACTCTAGTCAGAATCAATCAATTGGAGTTGAAGCCAAGTAGCCTATGCACCAAGCCATTCTCAATCTCTTAATTAGGGATAGATATGTTATGTTCCTAAATAACTTGAATATTTAAGTAGCCTCTAACTTAGGTTAAGAGAGCCTCATTAAGGTTAGGGAAGTAACCATGGAGATTTACTTGGAATAGCTCTAGTGCATGCACAATCAATTGTGACTAAAAATAGAGATAATAAGTAGTGATGGCATGGACATCAAGAGTGGGAATATGTTGCACATTCACTACAAGGTAGTCAAGGGCTAAGACTATATATGTCATAAAAAGCTCAACTGTGAGTATTGATGTATTAGTTGTCTTGTATTTGATTTATTTCAATATTTGTTTTATAAAATATTAGTCATATTATTTTTTCTTCTTTCAGATCTATACCCATCGAATATAAATGAATGAGAGCCAACTGGTCTTTTGCAATTGTCCTAGATGTAATACACTCTGATATTGGAAAATTACAACATAAGGGAAGAACTGTAAAAGATCTTTCTGACTGTGAAATATTTTTTTATGATTCCCTGTACATTCCGGATGTACAAAAGAATTTTGGACGGATCTAGCCTATTCCATTACCTACTTTTAGTAGTGATGAGTGGATTAATCTTGATATTGCAGTATTAGAATCATTTCGTTCTAAGCTCTTTAATGATGTAAAAAGTTCCTTGAAGATAAGTACAGGGTCAAAAATAGATCGATTAAGTTGGTTTGTTGCTTTAAATGTTTTAATTTTCAAATGTTGATGTGCACAGAACTCCAATTATATTTGTGCGTAAAAATCTATCAATTGATGTATTATCTGAACTTATTGACAAATGATGAGATCTCAAATCAAATGGAGATTCTCCACCCCCTCCCTCCCACTCACGAAATTCAAATATTTGAAGTTTGAAGTTAAGGTTTATTGTTCAATGTGCTTTAAACATTAGCCAATAATCTATATTACATGGCTTTCCTATTTATTTTGAAGTACCAAAGTTTTACCCATAAATTATGAACATGAAAGTTCTTGACTACCTTAAACTACTTTTTTTTTTTTTTTTTCAGTCCTTCAAATCCCTATCTTGGCCCACCATTTTGAGGAATGTTTAACCACAAAAAGTAAAACTATGTGTTCAAGTTGGTCAATGGCATTTCTACAAAAGTCAACAATAAAGTTAATGCCTTAAATTATATGATGTGTGCACAGAAAGCCTTGACTCATTACTAAGGACTTTATTGTAAGAATTTGTCCTTTAGACGCACCTCTGTATGCAAGTCGTAAATAGCATGTCCTCTTTTATTGCATTCATGCCCATGCTTTAGATGCACATGAATATGCAAGTAATAAATAACGCAAAATTTATGTCCCTTTTTGCACTCAAAAAATCATTTCATAAATGTTAATTTTTATTGGTCTCATATCTCTATTCGTGACACACTTTAGATCAAAGTTCAATCCTTGAGATAAAACAATAAAATGATAGCCATTACGCCACAATTCCAAGAAAAGACAACTAGGATTTTAAAATAGCTTATTACCTTGCATCCAATCTTATAAAATCAAATTAATTAGTAAATTTGTGGCAATGCATTGGTGGTATACCACAACGGTCTTGTTCAAAGGTGGGAAGATGTAATAAACTTGGCTCGAAAGTCCTAAAAATGCTATAGGAAAATTCATAGTGGACCTTGGTATTCCAAAGGAAACAATCCCAAACTAAGTGCAAATGAACATGGTTAAGTTTTTGACTTGTGGATGAGCCAGTCACATAATTGTCATAATTGACCTAGATCTAAAGCTCAAATTTGGATTGTGATTACTCCTAGCATATGTTGTGTAGGAGCCACGATGACTCTAAACTCCCAAAAATATTCCAAGTTGAAAAGCAACACAAGGGAATCGGATGGTGGACAAACCAATCCAACCAAACCTAGATCTTACGGATCTAGCCCCCAAGCTATGGATCAATCTCACAAGGGAAGGAGGAATCACTCCAACAACATGTAGCTACTAATCACAAAATCAAGCATGCACTAGTGAGAGCCCAATGGAGATACTTATACCCTCCAATGCCCATGCACCACTAGTAGTGCATTGTGACACCTCATTGGACACCTCTGCAACCTAACTAGGCCATGTCACCTTGTACCCCTATGACTCACTGATAGACCCATAATAATCCACCATCATGAGTTTTGACCTCCAACCATTAATTATGACCATATACACTTGAGGGTCCCAAACCTCTCTTAATCATAATTAGCTTATGGGTCGAGGTAGGCCTACTGACCTCTAACGGGATAATCAATCTGAGATCAGTTGTGGACATGACATTCTTCCCCCCCCTTATTCAAGTTCTAACCTCAAAACTTAAAATTGGGAAAGTTCCTTTTCAGGCTACTTTCCTATTCTCGAGAATCATCATCGTCTATGCAACCCTTCCATCAAACCAGATGCTCGGTAACTATACGATTTCTCAATCGTTTAGTTCTAGTATCCAAAATCTTTTCAGGTTCAAGTTGAGTCACACCAGATGATTCATCCAACAAGTCCACTTGGTCTCCAAAACCAAGATGTTCCCCTTCACGCCGACTTTTCTTAAGTCGACTTCGGGTGCACTTGCGTTCCTTATGGGAGGTCCAATTGGTAAACCAAGGATCCAATTTTTTTCAAGATTTGATACGGTCTTGTATAGCTAGCGGACAATTTGAAATGCTTGCTGGTACATATTACACTCGAATCCTTTGGAATTCGTAAATACACCCAATCCCCCACTTGAAAGTCTCGAGGCGATCTTTTCATATTAGCATAATGTTTGTCCCTATCCTGGGCACTCTGGACATCCTCACATGCAATTGTAACATATCTTGCATATCGTGCAGAAAATCCACTACTTTTTGAAACTTGATCGTTCGAGTCTCAAACTCGATGGGTGATCTAGGCTCAAAGCCATACATAAGCATGAACATGCTATAACTGGTAGCTGAATGCTTACTACTATTATAGACAAACTCAATCAAGAGTAGATACTTCTTCCAATGAGATTGTCATTGGAAAACATATGCTCTAAGCATCTATTCCATCGTCTGATTAGTTCTTCCGTCTGGCCATCCATCTCAGGATGATCAAAAGAACTCAAGCTTAGTGTCATCTCCAGTTTAGCAAACACAGCCTACCAAAAGTGATCGGTGAACTTCGGATTGCGATCGCTTACAATGTCACTTGGTAGTCCATAAAGCCTAAAATAGATGCTCTACAAATATCTGAGCTAAATCAAAAGCCTTCGCAGTGGTCTTTACCAGAATAAACGTAGCCAATTTGGTAAGACGGTCGACCACTACCCAAATTGCATCATTCTATTTAATCGTTTGCGGCAACCCAACTACAAAATCCATGGAAACCCAACTACAAAATCCATGGAAATACTATCCCATTTCTTATTTGGAATATCCAATGGATGTAACAATCCACCAGCCTTAAGATTTTCGACCTTATTCACTGGCATTGGTCACACTTGACCACGTAAGATTTGACAAAAGGGTTTAAATTTTGGCCAAATCCCTTCATACCAAATGTAGAGTACGACGTATGCTTGGATGCCCCACACACGGTGATCAATTTTCATGAAGTATTTTGTTCCATTTAATCGATCTATGAGATCATCCATCCTAGGTAACGAGTATTTATTTTTTACAGTTAAGTTTGTTTAAACCCTTATAATCCACACATAACCAGAAAGCACCATCCTTATTATTCTTAAGAAGAACATGTGCTCCCCATGGTGAGTTATTTGGTCTGATATGTCTCATCCTAAGGTATTTCTCAAGTGGCACTAAGCAAGCCGCAACGAAACAAGACAAGGGAGTCGACGAATGGTGGACAAACCAACCCAACCAAATCTAGATCTTATGGATCTAGCCCCCAAGCTATGGATCAATCTCTCACAAGGGAAGGAGGAATCACTCCAACAACATGTAGCTACTAATCACAAAATCAAGCCTGCACTAGTGAGAGCCCAATGGGTATACTTAACTATGAGCATATACACTTGAGGGCCCCAAACCCCTCATAATCATAATTAACTTAATTACGGGTCGAGGTAGGCCTACTGACTTCTAACGAGATAATCAATCTGAGATCAGTCGTGGGCATGACAATCATGATTTTGATTACACCTTTGTGTTGGGTGTATTTGACAAAGTCCAATTACAATTATTTTTCATCAATGACTTGCTCAATGGTCAAGCTTTTTGCTGCTAGGCTCGCTATAATGTTAATTGGTCTAATTGGTTTTAACTTTGCTCTTTGGTTTTGTTGATTGGCTTTTTGGTTATGGAAAAAGACTCACAAGATGTTGGTTATATTGGTTGGCATGCTTGTATGGTTCAAGTTTCACTTTGTGAAGCTCATCCTAGCATGGTGCTAGATTAATTCTTTGTTCTTGTGTTAATGTCTAAGCTGTTATTGCCTTGGGCACTCATCTCATGGAGCCAATGCTGGCTTGTGTGTTGGCCTTTCTGTGCTGATAGTTGGCTTGGTTGGGCAAGAAGCTAACTTGGGTGTCCTAGCTTTCCTTGAGGTGTTTATATAGCACACACATACACTCACTCACTCTTTCACTCACTTTCTCTCTCAAGCACACGTTCCCTTGAAATGGACACAAGTCCCTCCGCAATCAATCACAAAGCTCATTAGTTTTGATCAAAGCCAAAGATGTGCTAGTGAATGAGGAGGGAGTGGAGCTTAGAGTTTTACCAACAATCCCAGTTAGAACTCTTAGGTTAAAAGAAGGTCAATGTGTCAGCATAAATACATGTTGGAAATCTTGAAGCTCATGTAAGCACATTTTGTTAGGCATAATTGCCTTAGTTCTATGTTTGCACATGAACTTTTGTTTACAAAGGGCTTGATGCCAAAATGCGGAAAGGTGTATGTAAATTTGTTTTTATCTTCTTTTACGTGCCTCTTTCTCTCAAAAGGTGCATATAAAATTTACATAAAAAAAACATAAAACTATGTCCATGACAAGGAAGATGGCTTTTATACCACCTTTTATTTGCATCTGTCACGAAAAAAGGTGCATATAAAGTTTCCCGTAAAAAAAAACGTAAAAGTGTGTTCACGACAGGGAAGGGACACCTTGCTTAACCTTCTACACTGGGCCAACCTTAGGCTTGCCCCACAATCAATGAAAGCCCTTGCACAAACCTGCCTAAGAGAAGGTGACATGCTTTCCAAAAAAAAAAGGCCAAAAAGGTTCATGGAACCTCATGGAAGAATAGGAGCAACAATAGTAAACGATATGCAATGCTATTATATCGCGTGCCTTTCCACTTGGATGCAGGCCACGCGTCAATTGGCCACTCGGAAGCTTTTGAACGGTTGATTAATGAAACGTGGCAAACTTTGAACGGTCTATAATATATCTAACGGTAGCGCGCTTAAAGATAATTAGCTTCCACTAGCTGCACAGCTTTTGTCTCTCCTTGTTTTCATCCAGACATACGCTCATTCGAACAGAAAATCTGAAGAATTTGGTTTCGTTTGTTCGGTGTCTGGTTTTTTCTGACAGTGCTTTTTAGGTCAAGAATCAATCCATAGTCGTTCCTGCTCCAGCATGGGCAAAGATTCTGGGATGATGGATCTGGACAGCGTCGATTTCAAGGAGTTGGCTGCCTCAGTCGCAAGCTTCGCATCGTTTCCTGGTGAGTTTTGGCTTCTCATTACTCAAGGATTTGGCTATTTGCCAAATATTACGTGCATCTGTACATTTCTCATTTCTGGTAACAGCTTCACAGTGGCTTTCAAGCTTGAAGGATCATCCACGTCTTGCATTTTTGTGTAGGAACACCATCGGATGCATCGGTGAAGGAGTTATTGGATCGCTTTCCTCTCACTGTCCTTTTCAGGTGACTGTGACTTCACCTTTCAATAATATGCTAGTGGATGATGATTTTCTGTAACGACTTATGATCGGCTGCTGACATTGCACCTTAAAGCACTTAGAGATTGGATCTTGAAAGAGCAAGAACAAATTCATAAGTATATAGCTTTTTTGAATCTGCAAGTGATAGGATGTAGATCACCCGAGGCCTGAAGTTGATTTTGAATAGGTTTTTGCTTGCCAAGGCAAGCCTATGTGTTAAGTCTTTGCAGGATGTCTTTAGAATATTGGTAATCTAAGAGGTATGCGGGGCACGTTCAAGATGGAGAATTGTTTTGTACTTGATATAATGAAGCAGTTTAGATAACCCAAGAGCCTAGATCGTGACGCAAATAACATTGATCGTTCCTTGTTCCTTCTTGAGAATTAATACTTTGTCACTGAATACCTACGATTTTAACAATCCATAAAGCAAAATTTATATGCGGAGAATCAAATCAATAAGGAATGCCATTCAACTTATTGTTACGATTTTCTGGAATTGTGTCTACGTGAGACTTGATTTAAAAAGAAAAAGAACTTGTATTGTATTTGATGCAAAACTGTAAATTATGAATATAGATACCTGATATTGTCTCGCCGACATAGTAACCGTGGGGTGAACCGTACCACAGGTCATGAACCGTGGTACGGTTCATCATAAATAATTAATTAATTAATGAATTAATATTTGATATAAAATGAACTAATAAAAAATAAAAAATTATTCAATTAATTAACAATTACACGGTTCACCACGGTTCTGGCCAAAAAAATTTGAGAACCGTACAGTTCTCAAAACCGTGGTGAACCGCCCACGGTTCATTAATTCTATGCTCACCAATAATATATCCTAGTCTTGAAAATTTATTGCAAACTTTTAGAGCTGGAGGAATTGTTGAGTGTGGAACTTAGTGTATGGCAGTGGGTCCTATGAGCTTGGGGCTGAAATTGAGGTTCTTTTTTGAACTTGAGTATTTCATTCTATGAATGAATTACATGTCACCGATTGATATTTATACACATGAATTGGAATGTAAGAAAACAAGAGTAAAGGCACCAAGATCTAGCTATCAATCAATCTCCACAAGACACAAGAGGCTGGGCACCCTCCTCTGAGAGAGAGAGAGAGAGAGAGAGAGAGAGAGAGAGAGAGAGAGAGAGAGAGAGAGAGAGAAAACAACAACACAAGTAATGGAGAGCAATGCTTAGCCAAAACTGAAAAATGTGACACAATAAGCCAATATGTACTCTACCTACTTACTGAATGTAGGGCACCCCCAATTTTTAAAAGTCAAGATAGGGCCCCTAAACCATATTAGACCTCTAAGGACCCACGAGTCAGTACATGACCAAAATTGGGTTCATCACAAATTAAGACAAACTTAACATGGCCTAACTAACTAAATACCATGGTGACACAAATCTCGACCTTTTGGATCAAAGTAACCTATGGATTAACTTTAGCATAGTCATTTATTTCTAACACCCTCCTTAAATGACAATGCAAAAAAACTGAAATCTTCACTATGTAATAAAGCCACCACGTGGTATTAAATCTAAAGCTTTGCATAAAGCTTCAGATCTGACTCTAGGCAACGCCTTAGTGAAGAGGTCCGCAATATTATCCTCTGTAGGACAGTACTCAAGTAAAATGTCGCCATCATGAAGTCTCTCCCGAACAAAGTGATAATGGATCTCGATGTGCTTCGTCCTCGCATGAAAAACAGGATTCCGTGCAATGGCAATAGCACTCTGACTATCACTCAAGATAAGAGTGGCTGAGGGCTCGCCAAACTTCATGTCAACAAATAGTCTTCTCAGCCATAAACACTCCGTTGTGGCTGAATATATCGCTCTATATTCTGCCTCACTAGAAGTAGCAACAGTGGGCCGCTTTTTACTTGACCAAGAAATTGCAAAATTTCCATAGAAAAAGCGATGTCCACTTGTAGAGCGTCTAGTGTTTTGATCTCCACCCAAATTCGAGTCACTAAAACCAACCAAAAATGCATCATCACAAGTAGGAAAAACCAGTCCATGACTTCTTGTTCCTTGAAGATATCAAAAGATCCTCTTCAATGCTTTCCAATGTGATGTCATCGGGGCATGCATGAATTGACTCATGAGTTAAGAAATGTCCGGTCTTGAATTACATAGGTAAATGAGACAGCCAATAGCTTGACAATATTAAGTGATATTAAATGGCTCACTATCACCTTGACTACTTAATTTCAGGCCTGTCTCCATAGGTGTAGCAACCGGCTTGCAATCTTCCATCTTGAACCGCTTCAAAATCTGCCCAATGTAGCATTCTTGAGAGATGAAAATTCCAGCCCTTTCTTGTACAAATTCAAGACCAAGATAAAAGTGCAATAGGCCTAAATCTGAGGTTTCAAAAACCATACCAAGATCAAGTATTACGGCATCAATGTGCTGCTCATTACTTCCCGTACTAATAATATCATCAACATAAAGCAAAATAATAATGATATAATCTGAAGTATGCTTGACATAAAGTGTAGATTCGCTAGGACTATTAGTAAACCCACGATCACAAAAGTAGGCATGTATCTTTTGATACCACATCCTTGGGGCTTGCTTTAGTCCATAAAGTGCCTTCTTGAGAAGACAAACTTTATCTTCTTGGCCTTCAACCAAAAAACCAGTAGGTTGTTGAAGGTACACTTCCTCATTGAGATCACCATTGAGGAATGCTGTCTTTATGTCAAGTTGCCGCAAACGCCAACCAAAATGGGCGCACCATTGTTATGATGATCATTTGGGCTTAAGCCTGCCGCTGCCGCTGCCGCTGCCGCTGCCATATATGCTTTGCTTTGCTGGGATCGGAAGGATTTTGTGCCGAGAGGAGAAGACGGAAACAAAGAAAGATTAAAACGTAACGTTCACCTCATTTTAAAACCTCCAAGCACACCTACCTACGAAGTTCTGGGCAGAAGCTACTGCCACAGCCTGTTATCTGCAAAACAGATCCAGCACCAAAGCCGTCAACCACAAAACTCCTTATGAAGTTTGGCATGGGCACAAGCCTAGTGTCAGCCATTTAAAAATCTTTGGTTGTATATGTTTTGTTCACATTCCTAAACAGCTTAGGAAGAAGCTGGATCATAGGACAAATAAATGTATTTTTTTTGGCTATCTTGATGAACATAAAGCTTATAAAGTTTATGATCCATCCAACAATGTAGTATTTGTCTCTAGGGATGTAATATTTCAAGAACATATATACTATGATTTCAAACAACCATCAGCCAAAGAGGTTGCTACCCTCACGGTAGTCATCCGAGCAGTAAGTCTCCTCATAATCAATCCCCTTTTGCTGAGCATAGCCTTTGACAACAAGCCTTGCCTTGTACCTTTCAATGGTACCATCTGCCTTATACTTGATTTTGTATACCCATTTAGAACCAATTGCCTTCTTCCCATGAGGAAGATTAACAAGAACCCAAATCTGGTTCTTCATGAGTGAGTCATACTCATCTTGCATCGCATCCTCCCAACATTTTACTCCCTTGGCCTGCTCATAAAAAACAGGTTCTTCCGCAACATCTCCATGAGATGTAAGAGCAAAATCTGAAAAATCAACATAGTCCTCTGATTTTGTAGAGGCATGTCTTTCCATGATAAAATGAACTTACTTTGCTGTCCCGCAAAGTTGACAACAACCACCATTGGACTGTTTTAGGCTGTCCAACAGGCATGTCTCTTCTTGCAATTTGCTGTCCAAGATCTTTCGACACTGCACTTGGCTGTCCAAGATCTTCCAAAACTGGTCCTTACTGTCCAACAGTTTCTACAGGCTGATTTTGAGCAACAATGGGCGGTTCTTGATGAACATTAGGCTCCAAACTTGATGTGGTGTTGGGTAGTTCGAAACTGGTTGATTGCTGCCCCTTATCTCCAGCAATAGAAGATGGTACCAAATTTGGAAAAACTTCAACTTTCACACTCTGTGGGATGTCCCTCTTCAAGATATGAGAATGGGCCAAATCTAATGAATTCTTTTCATCAAAATGCACACGACTAACAATAATCTTGTCAGTGCTCAAATTAAATAGCCTATAGCCTTTGCTTTCACTACTATAGCCAACAAAAATGCATTTAACTCCTTTATCCTTAAGCTTTGTACGAAGTTTATCCAGAACAAAAGCATAAGCCGTACAACCAAAAATGCAAAAGTGAGAGATTGAGGGCTTCTTTCCATACCAAACTTCATAAGGAGTTAATACTTTCAATGCTTTAGTAGGACAAGGATTGCTTATGTATGCCGCCGTTATAATCGCTTCGCCCCAAAACTTTTGAGGCAGCCCCTTTGCTTTGAGCATGCAACAGGCCATCTCCATAAGTGTGCGATTATGTCGCTCGGCTGTTGAGGCGTGTAGGGAGTTGTCATTTGATGTAGAATTCCCTTCTCTCGAAGAAATGCACCAAACGTACTCTTGATGTATTCCCCTCCTCGATCGGTGTGTAGGGTCTTCAAAGAATGCCCAAATTGATTTTCCACCATTGCTAGAAAATCTTTGAAATGTTGAAAAACTTCAAATTTAGCCTTCGTAGGATAGATCCATGTAAAACGAGAAAAGTCATCAATAAAAGTCACAAAATAGATGCACTTTCCCATGGATTCGGTCATCATTGGCCCACAAACATCACTATGAACCAAATCAAATCTATCAAGAACCTTTATAGTTCCATCAATTGGAAAAGGTTTCCTTTGAAACTTTCCAAGTATGCACCCCTCGCATACATGTCCTTCCGGTTGCTCAATAGTAGGAATATCTTCTATCATATTAAATGTCTTCAGCTTCTTAAAACTTGCAAAGCTGACATGTCCAAACCTTGCGTGCCACAATTCAGCCCACTCCAATGATTGTGATGTAGAAGCAACAAGACATATAGAGGGAATTCGTCGCTCATAGGTATCCATAATGAATAAGCCAACATGCATTGTTCCCGAAACAATAATCAAGAGAGATCTTTTAGGATCCTTGACAAGACACTTATCTTCTTTGAACTCAACAACTAGTCCTTGCTTCAACATAGTTGAAACCGAAAGAAGATTCTTCTTGATTCCTGGAACATAAAGCACATTCTTAATGTACTTTTCTTCACCATTAGGTAGAATGATGGCTACAATTCCAATTCCATGAACAGAATAAGATGCATTATCCGCACATTGTACCTTGCTTCCATTTTGCACTTTCACTAATTTAGTGAATGCTTCTTTGCGAGAAGTCATATGACGAGTAACACCACTATCAATCACCCATTCCATGGGCTGAAAATCAGCAACTTGCAGAATAGAATCCGAATTCCTCATAGATGTAGAAGTACTAGTAGAAGCAATATTAGACACAAAAGCATAGTCTTGGTTGAAGAGATCACCACTAGCTTCAAACTCTTGCTCCAAAGTAACAAGTGAAGCACTAGTATCAATTCCTTTACTCTCCTCTTTCACAAGCTTCTTCTTACAATCCTTGATGTGCCCATACTTCTTGCAATAATGGCACTTCCCTTTCTTCTTTTGAGTGTTGACATTTTGACCTCCAATGGGGTTTTGCTCATCCTTGGAAGGAGGCTTCCCCTTTCCTTTTGACTTGCCTTTGCCCTTGCCTTTCGTGAAGAAAGCTTGATCTTGTTGAGTGTCACCCGCAAAATTTTGCCTCGTTTGCTCCTCTTGAAGAAGCAGCCCAACAAGTTCATCAAAGGAGAGTTGATGTCCCCTAAGAGAGATACTCAAAGATAAAACAAATGGAAGATAAGAGGAAAGTAATGAGTTGAGAGTAATGGAAACAAATTGAGCATCCTCAATTATCTCATCAATATTGAGAAGCTCCTCACGAAGATCCTTGATCTTCGTCAAGTGATTGGTCACTAGATCCCCTTCTTGCATCTTCAACATAGAAAGTTGATTTCGAAGATACACCACTCTTGCTGGATTTTTGACCCTATACATCGTATTAAAGTGTTTCCCACGCACTTTTAGATGTTTTACAAGATCTTATATGAGGTAAGATAGATCTTTTCACAGCAAGAGCAACCATAGAATGTGCTTGTGCATCTCTTCTATCCCACTTGGGTGCCAAAGACGGAGGCCTTTCTTCACCACCATTGACCAGTTCCCACAGCCCTTTCGCTATGAGAAGATTCTTCATCACGTAACTCCACAAGTAGTAGTTTGTGCCATCCAACCGATCTTCACTAAACAAAGAACCAATAGCTTCCGATTTTTTAGCCATTACCTCCAACAGAATTTCAGCTTGTAGTAGTTAGGAAAGAGAGCCTTTCCACAACCAAATCTACTCAAAAATTTGCAGCAAACAAAGAGCTGAAAGTAAGAGTACAAGATGTCTTTCAATCTGCAACCAAAGTGCCCAAAGGATAATGGAAAGATGGCTGTTTTTCTGAACTAAAACCAGCTTCTTGAAAATTAGGTTAGCTTCGATTGAAGCCTACACCGAAACCCAATTAGGAAGCCAAATAGTGTGATCAACACACACTCCAATAGGGCAGTTGAAGGCACCCTATTGCTTGCTGAAAATCTGCAATTTTCCAACCACAAATTGGCCCTAACCCACAATAGGGTATGCTTAATATTGGGCACCCTCCTTCACAAATACAAACCTGAAAAAACAGGAAGGTAAGAAGACTCCAAAACCAAAAATTAGTTGCAGATTTTTGGGCGCCCTCCTTCAACCTGAAAAGAGACAAAAAAGCTGATCCAAACTCCACTTGGAAAAATCAGCAGGATGCTGAAATTTCAGAACGAAAAGTAGAGTAGCTCCTCTTCTGGTAGGGCGCCAATATACAAGCTTGCTGCAGATCCGGTAGCTCTGATACCATGTAGAAAAACAAGAGTCAAGGCACCAAGATCTAGCTATCAATCAATCTCCACAAGACACAAGAGAGAAGAGGCTGGGCGCCCTCCTCTAAGAGAGAGAGAGAGAGAGAGAAAACAACAACACAAGTAATGGAGAGCAATGCTTAGCCAAAACCGAAAAATGTGACACAATAAGCCAATATGTACTCTACCTACTTACTAAATGTAGGGCACCCCCAAAAGTCAAGATAGGGCCCCTAAATCAAATTAGACCTCTAAGGACCCACGAGTTAGTACCTGTGTTGCAGCCGCTGCAAAAACGAGCCGGATCCGGGACCAAAAACTCTGTCCCGGATCGCAAAAAAATCTGCAAATTTTTTTGTCATTGTGGAGGGATCCACAACTAGTTGCAATTCAAATGACCAATGAATAGCAACAGAAATACTGAGGCAGATACAAATGAAATGATTAGCCAATGTTATATCTGTAAATCCGTATTTGCAAAACCAATTTGCTTCAGTATCTGATAAGTGACTAGCAGATGTTGGGGGTTAACTATCGAAAACCAAGCAATAGAACTGCTCTTTTGAAATCCTTTCACATGACACCCCATATTGGCAGGTTTGAAATAAAAAAAAACAAAAAAATATGCGTTCCAGGAAACCCTAATGGGAAATCCCGGACCGCGTTCTGGAGGCTGCATCTTTGGTTAGTACATGACCAAAATTGGGTTTGCGAGTCCTTGGGTGTCATGAACTCAATTATAGATTTGGCGCCACATCAACAACAAAGTAGACATTAAAAGATGAAGTTGATTGCAACCTTCTTCAAAGAATATTCCTATGAACATTGATCACTGTAAGTAGCTGACACCCTTTAGACAAGAGCTCCTAAGTCTCCTACAAGGAACTCAGGAAATATTAAGTTTAAAGCTATCAAATGAATGATGTAACACCTATGGATACCTTACAGATTGGGGCAATTGCGCAAGCACAACTACTAAAGCAACCTGCGACATTCCTATGGCCTCATTTGCGAATGTCTAGAAATTTTGTAAAAGCTTATGTGGTAGTATATGAGCCCTGAAATAGTAAATGGGCCTTACAATTATTAATCGGTCCATGGGCCCCTGAGATTTCCAATAATGCCAAATTTGGTAAATAACCTCTTGGTGTAGTCATGATTGTATGTATGTTGATAGCATAAATAACCAATCACAAGCTATGAAATAGGTAACTTTCATAAATAGAAAATAACAAAAAAGCAATGACAGTAACTATTAATAGGAACTTGTGGGGGTTGGAATCAATGTTGCACACGATCCGTTGCAAAAACATTCCGGAACGTGCGTTCCAAAACGCCAGCGATCCGTGACCTGGATCGCAAATTTGTTTTTTTGGTTGAAACTAATGGCCAATTTTTTTGTTTGATAGTTTACGTAGTATTAAATCAACTCGAAAATCATAGGCTTATTTTGTGATGTTTCTTGCTTATGAAATTTAAAGTAGTGCAACATTGCTGTTTTAAGAGCTCAGGGATGGTTTTCTTTTGGTATTTGCAATATAGTTTAGTTGTTGAATGTAGATTGAAGTTTGGAAGCCATCTTCAAGGCTCCTCATCAATCTTGCCTGACCTTCCATTGTACACCACGACACTCCAAGTTTGTGGTGGCTAATCCTTGTTAGGTTGCCATCTTAGAATCTTGCTGCGTTTGGTGCCGTTGTCAGGGAGCCAAATGGCTCAGAGATCATTCTAGGGTTTGCTACTTTTTGTTGTGCTCATTATTGAAAAGCTCGCCATTGTTCTTGGCATTTTTTCTTGTTTTTTGATCTTTCTTGGTGCTTGTTTTTTTAATTTTTTAATGACAAAAGGGGGTGTGGACTTGCTAAATCAACCCATCCATTAAATTTCAGAAAACCGAAAACACTAATTTTGGATACAACCGTCATTCACGGCAACTGAAAAACTAACTTTTTCTCTCGTTGTATACTCACTGGCCTATCGCTTTAAAATCTGACCTCACCCATTTCACAGAAGCTCTGGCAGAATAAATTCTACCTTCTGACAAAGTTGTAAGTACAACTATTTTTTGTGACCTCGCCTTAGTTGTTGTATGGTTGTTTGTTGCCCTCGCCGACTTGAAAATAAGTTTTTTTTTTTAAAGTTGTATGTTCTGGCAAAAGGGCGAGTACGATTGTAAAGTACCGAATTCAATCCAAATAGCTTTCACCAGTCTTCCTTTCAAGACCTCCGAAGACTAGGATGTTGAATCAAGAGAAATAAAAGCAATGGATGGTGGATCAAACTTACCCAACCAGCCTAGATTAATCGAATCATGCCCCCAAGCTATGGACCAAACAAGGACTCAATAGGAGAAATGTCATACTAGCAGCATATAGCTACAAAACACACAATCCAAACCCATTCAAGAGAGGCATTTGGATATACTTATACCTGTGAAAAAATCATATCCAAAATGCACTTAATGGATCTCTAAGATCTTGACCAAAGTTGGGCACATCTAGATTTAGCTACAAGTTAGATATCATCACTTTACACATGCTAGAACTTGAAAATGCATGAAGATCTGATCATAAGCACTTAGATACAGTATGGTACTGTCCCTGTCCGTACAACAGTAGCAGCATACAGTCATTCACACGTGTGGATTAAAGATCAACAAGGAAAATCACATTCTACACATTAGACATCAAGATATCTTGAGAAATATACACGAGATGAACATAGAATCAAAAGAGATGAATTCTCCACATAAAAAGAGAATACAATGATACCTCCTCCACATTGGTATTGTTATTTATAGCTGCTAAAATGTCATTTGGCCAATTGCCCTAAACTTGTCCTAAATCGTAACTTCTTGGTACTTCATCAAAAAACCTAGAAATTCTAGTCTAGATGCAATGTATGAAAATTAGCCAATTTGAATGGGTCCAAATCCGACCTCATCCATTTATCTACTCGCCAAAAGTAGTACAAATACTATTTAGGCCTTTATTGACAAAAAATAAATCTATCTTTAAGTTGAGATTTCATGTTGGCTTCAAAATTGCCAAGATAAATCAACTAAACTAGTTGACATTTTTCACATTCCCTCTTCAACTAGTTTTAGCATAGATCTAGATAGTACACCCAAGTGATGTTCTATGCTTCATAAACAAGTCTTTTCCCAATGTTTTGGTGAAGATATCAGCCACACACTCCCTTGATGAGACATGTTGAAACTCCACCTCTTTTGCCATGACTTGTTCTCCTACAAAATGAGCTAAGATCAGGTCTTGTGATGGTTAGGTAAATGAGTGAACCAATTAGCTTCCTATAGAGAGTAATGTCCTCGAAGGATGTTTCATTACCTCTTATAGTGAACTTTACATTTGACTCCATTGGTGTATCAATAGACTTTGCATCTACCATATGAAATCTTTCTAGAATATAATTAGCATACTTCTCTTGACAAATGAAAGTAAATTGAGAAGTTTTAAATACCTCTATTCCCAAGATATAATGTGACCAAGATCATGCACCTCAAACTCTTTGTTGAGTGCCATCTTGATATCATCAATATCTTGATTGTTGCCTCCACTCAAAATGATATCATCCACATAGATTAGAAAAATTTTAACATCATTTCCAACAAATCTATAGTAAAGTGAATGATCATACTCATTTACTATGAAGTTTTGTGAAAGTAGAAAAGTATTAAGCTTAGCATACCAACTCCTTGGTGCTTGCTTAAGTCCATGCAAACTCTTTTGTAAAAAGCACACATGATTAGGCTTGCCATGTGAAATGTAGCCCTCAGGTTGCTCCATAAACACCTCCTCCTCAAGATCTCCATTCAAGAATGCATTAGTGATATCCAATTGCCATAGATCCCATCCTAAAAGTGTTGCAAGAGATATGATGACCCGAATGCTTTCCATCTTTGCCACGGGTGCAAAGATCTCATCATAGTCAATACCATGTTCTTGAGCATATCCTTTTGCCACCAACCTTGCCTTGTTAGGAATTAATGGATTAATTAATTCATTGTAGAGGTCAGCCTGCGTGCTAGAAGGTCAATTTTTATTTTTAGTATAGGTACTATCTATTTTTAGTATAGGTACCTAAGTTAATATCAATTTTGCTAGAATAGTTTAGAAATCTATTTTAACCAAGTTAGCATAGATTTCTATTGTTAAGACTTCATAATTAGGTCTCTTTGATTCTAACATGGTATCAGAGCCATCTCGTTAAGATCGGGATCTACGGAAGGAAGGAGAAGATCAGCGCTGCAGGTTTACTGGTGGAGGTCACATCTAGTGGAGGTGCTATTTGGTGAAGGTTGCATCTGGTGGAGGCGCCATCCTGTGCAGGTTTTTCTGGTGGAGGTCACATCTGGCGCAGGTAGCTTTTGGACAGGCATCAGTTTCAGACAGGCAGATCTGAGGGAGGCAACATCCAGGACAACAAAACAAGTCTTTTCTTGTGCAGGTTTTTATGTGGTGCAGGTTCATCTGTAGGTGGCAGGCAGTACCTGAGCAACATCTGACTAGAAGAGAGGCATATCTAAGGGTGGCATTTTTTGGTGGAAGCAACATTTGGGGGTAGCAACATTTGACCAGGACAGGCTTTATCTAAGGCAATTTTTCAGAACAAAGGCACATCTAAGGGCCGCAGTTTCTGGTGGAGGCAACATCTGGGGACAACAACATCTGAAAAATCAGATCAGATTTGGAACAGATAACAACTAGATAGGTGTTATTTGAGTGAGGCAGAACCTGGACAGGTCAGGTTAGAACCAGACAGGGTTTATCTGGGACAGGCAACAATCAGATAGGTGATATTTGAGGGAGTCCCAATCAGATTCAGGTCCGAACCAGCCAGGCTCCATCTAGGACAGCAGACAGGTATTTCTGAGGCAAGTAGTATTTGGACAGGTGCTATCCAGGGAAGGCGACAATTAATAGATTGTTGCATGCAAGTATATTCTTAGTAAAGAAGCTTGTCATTTTTGTACAAAGATGGGGAGTCTGAATGAATCCGTTCTTCTAGAATCAAGCAAGTTAGATGGATCTAACTACAGCTTGTGGAAGTTCAAACTTCAGAATATCCAATAGGACAAAGATTATTGGGAAATTGTCATGGGACAAGAGGTGATGGCTCACGGTCTCAATGATCAAGATAGAAGGGCATTTGAGAAACGGGTGCAACGTGCGCATCATATCATCAACTTATCTGTGAAGGATAAGGTTATTCCTTTGATCAGGAATGCAATTGGGCCTAAGGATGCATGGGATATCCTTAAGAACACATATGAAACGGTAAGTAAGTCTCGAGCGTTGTTCTTGAACAATAAGCTTCATACCTTGAAAATGGAATCAAAAGAATCCATTACAGATTTTATTACCAAAGTGAAGGATCTAAGAGATCGGTTGTCTTCTATAGGGGAAATTGTACTTGATAATACTCTAGTACAAATTGTTTTGAATAGCTTACCATTACAATATCAGAACTTTGTTATGACACTAAGTTTGAGGGAGAGATCGCTGACATTTGATGAGCTCAATGGTTTGCTACTTCAAGAGGAATTACGAAGACAAAACCTGATGTCTAGGGAAGACTTCAAGGAACTGGGATTCTTTTCCAAGAATCAAGGTAAGAAAGGCAAAAAGGATCAGAAGCAGAAAGGGAAGGACAATACAGAAAAAGGAGACAGTTCCAAATCTAATCCAAAGAGAAATGGCAATTGTAATTTTTGTGGCAAGTATGGTCATTTTGCGTTTGAGTGTAGGAAAAAGAAGGCTATCCAGGACAAAAAGAAGCAATCAGGTAACTTCATTGAAGACGAAGACAAAAGTGAAGCTGTGGGATGCTATGAGTTATTCTCAGCTTCAACATCAGAGATCTCCGAAGACTGTTGGTATATTGATTCTGCAGCAACGCAACATATGACACCACATCGTGAGTGGTTCACACAGTTTGATGACACTGGTGTAAATTCACATGTCAAGCTTGGAGACAATTCTTCTTACGATATCAAAGGTAGAGGTATAGTGAGAGTACATTTACCTTTAGGGAATATAGGAGAAATTAAGAATGTTCTCTACGCTCCAGGTTTAAAGAAGAATTTACTTTCAGTTTCTGCTATCACTAAGCAAAATATGAAAGTTGAGGTTGATGATCAGAAGTGTCTCATCAAAGACAAAAGCAAAGACTACAAAGTTGTGGCCACAGGATCTTTGGAAGGTCGACTTTACAAACTTGATGTGTCTACACCGGATCATCAGGTTTGTGCAGCTTCTATGGAGAGCAGGATATGGCATGAAAGGTTTGGACATCTGAATTAAAGCTTACAGGTTCTAAAAGACAATAATATGGTAATAGGATTACCTAGTATTGTATCTTCAGGAAAAATTTGTGAAGGATGTGTTATGGGCAAGCACCATCGTATGCAGTTTCCCAAGGATGGAGCATATAGAGCCAAGGAGATCTTGGAGCTTGTTTATACAGACTTATGTGGTCCTATGCAGACTCAGTCCATAGGGGGAGCATCCTACATCATGGTATTTGTGGATGATTTTTCAAGGAAGGTATGGATATACTTGCTTAAGTATAAGAGTCAAGCTTTTTAAGTTCTTTACTCAGTTCAAGTCACTTGTTGAGAAGTAGACAGGAAAGCAAATCAAGATTCTACGTTCAGATAAGGGAGGTGATTTCATATCTACAGAGTTCCAGGAATTCTGCAAAGAACATGGAATCAAGAGACAATTTGCTTCGACTGATACACCATAGCATAATGGAGTAGCCGAGAGAACGAACAGATCTATTGTGGAGAGTGCTCGAAGCATGCTACGAGGTAAGAACCTCAAGAATCATTTGTGGGGCGAAGCAGTTGGTACAACAGTTTACTTACTTAACAGAAGTCCTACAAAAGCTGTTCTAAATCGAACTCCAAAAGAAGCTTTCACAGGTATAAAACCTAAAGTGGATCATCTACGAGTTTTTGGTTGTATAGCATATGCTCATATTCCTAAAGATAATCGTCAAAAACTTGATTCAAAGGCAATCAAGTGTTTATTCCTTGGTTATGATGAGGAAGAGAAGGCATATCGCCTTTATAATCTTACTAGTAAGAAGGTGATTATGAGCAGGGATGTTGTATTTGAAGAAAGTGAGTCTTCTACCCTAGAAGATCATGAGGAGGATGTATTTTCTCCTTCATCAAAAACTCCTATTATAGATGATGATCAGGAAGATATAGGTCCATGTGATACAACTTTTACACAAGTTGTACCAAGGGTGAGTACACAGGTGGATCTTGGTAAACAGAAGGAAAGGTCAAGAGTATTTGATACATATTCTCCTTCTACGTCACCTACAAAGAAGTTGCCAAGATGGTATTTTGAGACTATAAAAGATAGTCAAATGTTGGATGAGGGAGAATCGAGTCAACAAGGAGCTAAGAGATTGACACGGTCAAGTGGACACTATCATGAAGATGAAGAAATGCATTATGCATTTATGGCTTCAGTGTTGGATTCAGAGGATCCTTTATTTTATAGAACCAAGTTTAAGCTTAATGGTTATATTGAGCCAAATTAGTAACCAAAGGACTTGGTTGTGATTGATAATTGATTATCCATTAAGGGGGAGTGTTAGGAATTAATGGATTAATTAATTCATTGTAGAGGCCAGCCTGCGTGCTAGAAGGCCAATTTCTATTTTTAGTACAGGCACTATCTATTTTTAGTATAGGTACCTAAGTTAGTATCAATTTTGCTAGAATAGTATAGAAATCTATTTTAACCAAGTTAGCATAGATTTCTACTGTTAAGACTTCATAATTAGCATTTCATATGCTATTGTAGAAGGATAGCTTTTGCTTTTCATTGTGGACAGCCTCTATAAGAGTAGATGGGCGCCCACCTCCATTGTTATCTCAGTTTCCAGCTTATGAAGCATAGCTTCTTGCAGTCTCTCTTCTTCTTCAGCTTGTGGTTGATGTTTTGTGTGAGTACCAATAAGATTAGTCTACTCCGATTAGAGAATCTCTTCGATTCTAACATGCCTTTTACTTGTCTATCTTGGTTTGTCTTCACTTTGAAGATCCACTTGCATCCTATTGCGTTCTTGTCCTTTGGAAGTTCTACCAATCTCCATGTGTTATTCTTCATAAGAGCTTGATACTCAAGATCCATTGCTTGATTCACTCCTCTTTTTGTCTTGCTTCATCTACACAAGTAGATTCATCAAAAGAGGTTAGGAAAGCATAGTTTGTACCACCAATAGCTTGCTTACCCTTTTCATCATAATTGAGCCTCAAAGGTTGTTGTCTTTGCCTTGATGTCCTCCTTGGCTTTTGATTTGAAGAAGGCTCTTCAGCATCAACATCCAAAGTAGCATCAATCTTATCATCAACATCAAGAATGTTAGATCCAATGTCCACACCACCACTTGAAGAAGATTTTCGAAAACTTCCTTCATAAAAAATGACACCTCTTCAAATGAGCACTTTCTTAGTTGAAAGAATATAAACTTTGTAAGCCTTGCTCACTCACTATAACCAACAAATATATCTTTCTTTGAAGATGGATCCTCCTTTGTCCTATCATCAAGAGTAATTTTGATATAGCAAATGCATCCAAAAGTTTTGAAAAAACTTGACACTCGGCCTCCTACCAAATAACATCTCAAAAGGGGTTTTTCCATCCAGTACCACACTCGGCCATCTATTGCATAGAAAATTTGCACACAACAAAGCTTGATCCCAAAAGGATTTAGGAAGATTTGCACCTAACCTCATGGCTTTGGCTCCTTCACATAGGGTTCTATTCTTCCTCTCGAACACTCCATTTTGTTGTGGTGTCCTTGGGCTTGTGTACTCCCTCTTGATCCCATTTGCATCACAAAATGCTTTGAACTTGGTAGAAATGTACTCATCACCATTGTCACTCCTCAAACACTTGATCTTTGTAAAAAATTGGACCTTCCTTGCCATCTTGAACTTGACAAAGACATCAAACACCTCACCTTTGCCCTTTAGTAGATATACAAAATCTACTAAATTCGTCAATAAAAGTCACATACATCTTAGCACCTCCATTGCTAATTGAGTAACACCACGAATATCCGAATGCACAAGTTGAAAAGGCTTACTTGACCTTGATGTAGATCTCTTGTAAGGTAACCTATGCGACTTTGATAAAGCACATTGCTCACAAACATGATTCAAGCTTGTTAGAGATTTGGGTGACCAAAAACAACTTGCCTCTTGCCATCACCTCCAATGACTTGTAGTTGAGATGCCCCAATCTCTTGTGAGGGAAGGGGCAGCGAGGGGGGAAGAAGGAGCAGCGAGGAGGTTACAGGAAGGGGCAGCGAGGGAAGGAGAAGGAGAAGGAGCAGCGAGGGGGTTAGGGGAAGGGGCAGCAAGGGGAGGTGAGTGGTGAGCGAGGGAGGTGAGTGAGGAGGTGGCTGGGGATCGTGCTGATCTACGAGCAGGGGCGCGAGGAGGAGGAGCTGCCATCGTTGGAGAGAGAGAGGGCGGACCAGGGTAGGAGAGGGCGGACCAGAGAGAGAGAGAGAGAGAGAGAGAGAGAGAGAGAGAGAGAGAGATTATTAATGTCTGTCCAGTGCCCATAGGCACAAAAGACAAAGTACAATATATACAAAGTAGGAGCAATGTCCATGTGGGGGCCAAAGTACATATGTATGAATTGATACTGTTGTACATACCAGCTGCGTATTTTGCAGCTCACGAGTACAAAAAACAAAAAAACCTTTTGCATACTTCAAATATTCACGTACAGTGGTAACTATGGTGCATGCTTATCTCCTCTGGATTGGAGGCCAACTTCCAACTTGTGCTATGATGCTTCCAACTTTGAACTATCTCTTAACAGGTAAAAGTGTCAGTGTTAGCCAAGCTGGGAGAAAAATGTACTCTCCCATCTTCTGCTTGGATGCCATCCTATTCTGCAAGGATATACCGAAGATGACATTAAGTACTACCCTAGGTTGACACCAAATTGTGCTTCTTTTAAGGCCTTAGCTTTGTCCTTGTAGCTACTAATAAATTTCCTGTCAATAATACCTGTATCCTTCTCAAGTTGGCTACATTGTGGTATTTAATATTATTATTTAGGGGCACTCGCTGGGTCATGCACTAGAAATTATCTGCAGAGAAAAACAAGAAATCGATCAAGCAATCTTTTGAAGTCAGGAACTCAACTTGACCCTCAGGCGGATGATTAATCCACAAACTGCTGGTTAACTAATAATTTTGGGCCAAGCCGACCCTTCTATTGAGTACTTTGAAAGGCTGTGCTCAACATTGACTTTTAGCAAGTTCACAAATCCCAATGTCCAAATTTTTGGCTCCTTAAAGCAACGCGTCTTGTCTTAGAGAAGATTTTAGCAACAGATGGCTACCACAATCAGGCTGTAATGCAGCTGGCTCTCTGTGGATTCTGCAAGAGAAACAGAAACTAATTTGACAAAATTTGCCTTTTCGACTTTTCTTTAGCCTAAGGTGTGCTGAGATATGTGGTAAGCATGTGTTGTCATCGAGTTTGGTTTGTCAAGGGAACGAGGTGGCAAAGTGAAAGGAAGCTATATTGAATTCTCACGTACATTTTTTGATTTGTTATCAAGTTCTTTGTTCATTGCCAGCTACTCCATTCATTGTTTGTCCCTTGTACATGAGCCAAAACCAATGCTTATAAATTTTCTGAAGTTATGAGCTTGTACTCCGAATTCAAATTATTGCAGACATTTGGTATGTGCATCAAGTTGTGTTTAGTGCTGAATATGAACTTTATGCATAGTGTCATTAGTGAGAGTGGCACTTCCAACGAGCCAATATATCATCATGGAATTTTTGAAACTTTATAGTATTAGTACCTCACATCTCCATTGTTTTTTCTTTGCATTAATTTGGTAAGTGTATTGAGCTGTGTTTAGTATTTGATACAATTTAGCATGGTTATACAATATGTATGTATGTCCTTATTGAACTTTCGAGTATGCTTCTAACTTTCAATCAAACACTGAATTTAATGTGGCAGTTCCTTGCAAAGAGAAGAGGAAGTTCCTGGTATAGTAGAATCAGTGGTTGCAGCTTTTGAAAGGATTTTCAAGGCGACATATGGCATTTCTCTACTTCCTGAAATTTTGGTAGAGCTTATAAAAACTTTGGCTTTTGTTTCAAGTACCTGTCAAATGCTTTTGTTGTGATGAATCTTCTTTTTGATCTATCATTCAGTAGTCAAATAAGAATAACAAATAATATGAAAGAAGCTGTTTTACAATGACGCATTCATGACTTTATTTGTAGAAACATCTACTTTATTTGTAGCATCTACATTATTTGTAAATAAAGGGTATTTCTTGAGCTTTTTGTTGGAAAGCTCATTGCTATTTCTTGTAGGGCTTTAGGCCTAAATTATATGTGGTTTCATCTACAATTCTTTGGGGGAACCATTGTTATTTGGTTTTCATTTTTGTCTTTTATGCTTCATTGACTTCACTGACTTCTCTATATAAATTTGTGAAATTGGATATATTCTAATTTTATAAATAGATCTATAGATATTCATTGATTTAATTGTGTTCATAAATTGGTTGGCACCCATTCTCTCTTGACTTATCTTTGGTAGCGTCCAGTTTTTGGAGGGAATTTTGGCTGTTTGGTACCTATCTTCATTGCTGCCCATCTGTATCAGTTCCATCCTCACCAACACCCTACTTGTAGGGTTTCACGGTGTCAGTTGCTTCACTTTTCGAGGGTTTTCATGCCAATATTTACCTTTTCTAGCACCCGTGGTTTGCTAATCTCTTTGTAGTTAGCAACGTATTTGGAAGTACAATTATGAGCTCCAGGTACTTTTGGTCTCAAGCATCCTTTTCCACAGCGCATTCTTTTGGTTTTGAGCCTCCCATTAATCTTGTACGTCCTTTTTGGTTCTGAGCAACGTTTTCCTCTTGACTTTAAGGACAAAGTACAATTCTTTATGGTTTTCTGGTTCATTTGATGGGATGAGCTAAAACTATGGGTTTCTAAGCTACAAACATATATCATCATGTTTCCCAAGCTCGCCAATCCTTAGCTCATTTTGTTGGTTGCTTTACATTAGAATGGTTGAGTTGCTAGTTGGTGGCAGGTTGACTTGGTGTGGGATAGCTGTATGGAATGACTATAGGGCTGACCTTCATTTGTCTATGATTGATCCTTAGTGGATGGTTTGTCAAAGGGATGCTTTTTGAAGTCTGACTTATTTTGGTAAGTTGGCTTCCTACATAGATTGTTATATTGAGTTATCTTAATGTCTTGTTTTTCAAGAGAGCTAATTTTTCTTCACCTCACGTAGCCTATATTTATCTCTACTCTCAAGGTGAGATGTTTGTCATTTGAGAGAAGCATTCGTATTCTAGATTTAAGAGTCCTAATTATATGGCTCATGATTGCGACCAGATTCCTAGTCCTACCATTGTCATGCGCTTTCATGAGGTGAGGATATTGATAAATCTAACACACACACACACACACACACACACACACACACATCTCATTGTTGCAATTATCTTTTTAGTTTTTACATTATTATTATTATTATGTCAAATTCCATATATAACATAATATACAATATGTATTATCTATATATATATAACATTGAAAAATCAAAAAATGCATATTGAATGTTGTTTTTTGCCACAAACACAAAAGAATTCAGGTTTTAAATTTATTTGCAAATATTTAGGATAAGAACCACTCAAAATAGTAAAAAACAAGAAAACAATGCCGGTTCCATTCCTATACCCTTGTTGGCTTTCCCTAACATCGACTTTATGGCAATTTCATCGAATTTCGCAAACAACGGCAATTTCAGTGGCTTTCAAGGAATTTCAACAGTTATTATATAGTTAGTAGCATCTGGCAATAACAGGGTCTTGTAGTGCTTAAATTTTTTAAAAAATTACCATCAAATTCCCCATACACTTTTTTGCATTTTGAACCCATATTGCAAAAAAAGAAAGAGAAAACGCCAGGCTAAAATCCTAGAACGTGTTTCGGGCGTTGTCCCGATGTGCATTCATGATATATATGTATATATAAATATCTATATAATTAAAAGTATTTTAGAGAGAGAGTGTAGACATACCTAGAGCCTACTATCACACCTACACTCCCTCACTCGGCACTCTCTTCCCTTTCTCACACACATATATCCGCCAGTAGATTTACAGAGCTTACATCAGCACAGTGCGGTCTCACCCAGATCCAGCACGGGTCAAGCTTCATTGTTATCACACTCATCTTCTTCAGCTTGATGTTTCAGGGCTTCCCATTCGGCCGGGTTATTTGTCTCAGACGTTATCTTTCGGCCTGCGTTACCGTCTTGGTCAGTTTAGAGTCTCTTCTCACCAGCTTGCTATTGAGACAGGCAGATACACAGACACACCTCGACCGTTACGGATTTGTCAGTGCCGCTCTTTACAGGAGATTGAGGATGAGTTCCATTTTATTTTCCGGTGTATGAGATCAGAGGCAGATACCATTGCTTATACAAAGATACTCCACTTACACTTGCTTCTTTCCTTGCTTCTCAGATGCGAGATGTGTTGGTTTATTATTGCAAGAGATGTTTACTCTGAGATCTTCCTTTTTATTGGATGTTTCTGATGTGATTCATAGCCAGTCCCACATTACGCACTTTTTCCAGAAGAGGGATAGAGATGAGACTTCTGACAGTGAGATAGACATTCCAGTACGACGACTGAAGCTCCAGCATCCTCTTCGCTCCTCCAGGCGCAGGGCTCTTCACCGGAGGCCAACACCTGCTTCTCACCATATCACGCAGTTTTTTATATCCACTTAGCCAGTTAGCTAACTTATTTCAGTTTTCTCTGTCCCTCTGTGTAGCTGGTGGTTAAGCTACTGATATTGTACCCTCAACAGAGCTGGAGTTTAAGCTTTGTTTTTCTCTCTGTTTTCTAGTGTTGGTTTAGCTATTAGGAATAAGTCCTACGTGGATAATGCTCCTTCTTTTTTGATGTACTTTCTACTTGTCTTATGTGCCCTCGGGTACTTGACAGACATTAATATATATAATTCTAATTTCAATTCTCTATGTCACACCTACTCTCTCTCACTCACCACTCCTCTCTCTCTCTCTCTCTCTCTCTCTCTTTTGTTAGGCATGAATGACTATGCTAAAGTTTATCCATAGGTTACTTTGACCCAAAAGGTCGAGATTTGTGTAACCTTGGGTATCTAGTTATTTAGGCCATATTAAGTTTGTCTTAACTTCAGTTGGACCCAATTTTGATCATGTAGTGACTCGTGGGTCCTTACGGGTCTAATTTTGTTTAGGGGCCCTATCTTGACTTTTGGGGGTGCCCTACATTTAGTAAGTGGTTAAGCTTAGGGTTTGTTGGCATTTGGCCACATCCAGGTAGATTACTTTTATGCTCATTGTGTATACCACTTGCAATAATGGCACTTCCCTTTCTTCTTTTGAGTGTTGACATTTTGACCTCCAATGGGGTTTTGCTCATCCTTGGAAGGAGGCTTCCCCTTTCCTTTTGACTTGCCTTTGCCCTTGCCTTTCGTGAAGAAAGCTTGATCTTGTTGAGTGTCACCCGCAAAGTTTTGCCTCGTTTGCTCCTCTCGAAGAAGCAACCCAACAACTTCATCAAAGGAGAGTTGATGTCCCCTAAGAGAGATACTCAAAGATGAAACAAATGGAAGATAAGATGAAGGTAATGAGTTGAGAGTAATGGAAACAAGTTGAGCATCCTCAATTATCTCATCAATATTGAGAAGCTCCTCACGATTTTCCTTGATTTTCGTCAAGTGATTGGTCACTAGATCCCCTTCTTGCATCTTCAACATAGAAAATTGATTTCGGAGATACACCACTCTTGCTGGATTTTTGACCCTATACATCGTATTGAGTGTTTCCCACGCACTTTTAGATGTCTTGTTGGAATATCAATCCACACTCTAGAGAGAACTATCAAACAGGGCGGATAGCTCAGTGGTAGAGCATCCCATCCGGTATGAGGGAGGTCCTGGGTTCGAATCCTAGTTTGTCTATCCATATTATGATTTATGGATTTTTAACATGGTATTAGAGCCAAGTTAGACCTAACAGTTCACGGTTTCAAAGCCATGGTTAGGTGGCCCAAGTTGTGGGGCAGGTGACAGCTAGGACCCCAACCAAGTGTGGCTTGAGGGGGGGTGTTGGAATATCAATCCACACTCTAGAGAGAACTATCAAACAGGGCGGATAGCTCAGTGGTAGAGCATCCCATCCGGTATGAGGGAGGTCCTGGGTTCGAATCCTAGTCTGTCCCTCCATATTATGATTTATGGATTTCTAACATGTCTTACAAGATCTAATATGAGGTAAGATAGATCTTTTCACCGCAAGGGCAACCATAGAATGTGCTTGTGCAAACCGTATAGTTCTCAAATTTTTTTGGGGGGAACCGTGGTGAACTGTACAATTAATTAATTAGTTATTATTATTTTCAGTTTACCACCCAATAATAGCCCAAAAAAATGCCAAAAAAATTAGGGAGTGGGTACAGAATTAGTACAGTACATTACAGTAGCATACAATAGCAAACAAAGTACAATAGCCAAAAATAGCAAACAAAGTACAGTAGCCAAAAGAATACCCGAAATTTGTGAAATGAGGACCCAAAATGCCTTGGCGTTGAGGGGTTTTGGGGGGAAATGAGTAATTAATTAATTAACTAAATAGAGAAACTGTATCACGGTTCATGAACCGTGGTACGGTTCATCCCACGGTTCCCAGGACCCACGGTTGGGTTCTATGCATCCAACCGATCTTCACTAAACAAAGAATCGATAGCTTCCGATTCTTTAGCCATTACCTCCGACAGAATTTCAGCTTGTAGTAGATAGGAAAGAGAGCCTTTCCAAAGCCAAATCTATTAAAAAATTTGCAGCAAACAATGAGCTGAAAATAAGAGCACAAGATGTCTTCCAATCTGCAACCAATGTGCCCAAAAGATAATGGATAGATGGCTTTTCTGCACAAAAAAACCAGCTTCTTGAAAATTAGATTAGCCTCGATTGAAGCCTACACCAAAACCCAATTAGGAAGCCAAATAGTATGATCAACACACACTTCAATGGGCTGTTGAAAACACCCTACTGCTTGCTAAAAATCTGCAATTTTCTAGCCACAAATTTGCCCTAACCCAAAATAGGGTTTGCTGAATTTTGGGCGCCCTCCAAGAAACATGCAAAGCTGAAAAAATCAGCCAATAGGAAGCTCCAAAATCAGAGATGTTGTTGCTAATTTATGGGCGCCCTCCTCAAAGCATGCTAAGGCTGAAAAATCAGCCAACAAGAGATGCCAAAATCTGTTAGGGTTGCCACAATTTTGGGCGCCCTCCTCCAAGACTGCAAACCTGAAAAATCAACAAAGTAAGAAGGCCCTTATGAGTTAGAGTGCCTAGTTTTCACACATTTTCGAGCTTTAGGTTATTTAGGGTGTTGAGTACTAGATTGGGGACTTCACTAGACATATTGATTTTTATGTCATTCCAATTGAGCGGCATGAACTGATCCTTGGTGCTAATTGGTTTGCATTGATACGTTTGTTATGGACATCTTGTCCATGGGGGTTCGCATATGTTGGAACTTGGCTATATGCCTTTTTTATTTATGTAGAGGCCTTTTTATTCACTTTCAATTTATCTTGGCGAACTATTACTAGTTAATTAGTTAAAGTGGTGAGTTATAGGAGGGTGTAGCTTTCTCTCTCTACATTGTGGTTTTGGAAGCTTCCATTTTAGGGCTTTTGGTTGGTCTAAATAGGCACCAGAGACATTCATTATCTAGGTTTGCATATTGGTATTCCTTGAGCTTTTCGTGGGAGAACTCAGTGGTATTGCTTGTAGGGCTTTAGCCATGTGTGATGATAGTCATTTGTGGTCCTTTATGCTTCATCGATATTAGAATCCGTGATTGTGTTCTTAGCTTTATGTTTAAATATCCAATGACAATAAATGGGAGATTGTTATTTATGGGCTTTCATGGTTCATCGATATCTCAATTGGCAATTGTGTTCAGAACTATATCTCTAAATCTCAAATGATAATAAATAAGATCATCAAGCCCAATCTCCATGGAGATGGCAATAATACAATGCAACTCTTCTAGCTTGACTCAGGTGTGATCAGTGTCCTTAACAGTCTTATCAATAGATTTGCAAGCATCAATTCTATGTATTGATTGTTAGAGAGTAGTTCAAGCTAGTATAGCTTAGAGTAAGTTGGGAAAGATGAGGGTTGACATCATTCTTGAGGCATGTTGTGAATTAATGTAAGGGATTTTTATTCATTTGTTCCATAAAGCTTCATCTCTTAGGTTTCCTTTCTGTATTTAAATTTTTTTTTTGTAACCCCTATCAAGCACCAAAACAGATAACCTTGGAAGGCCTTGATGCCATTTGCTTCACCTCAATTCCAAAGATGTACTATCTCCTCTTTCTCTTCATAATAAAAAACATTTGCAAACATCCTCGTTTTAGCTCACTCAAGTAACTTTAATTAAACTCTTAGAGAGGGGCTAAGTTTTTATTAGTTTGATTAAACACCAGGTAACTTGGAATCTAGCTTTTAAGAGTTTTAGCCTAAAACCATGTAGGGCAAAAAGTTAATGGATGATTATTGATGAGCTTTGATAAAAGGTTAGATAGATTTGTGCTATCATGGTGCATACATCATGAGCTACGAAAGAAAAGAAAGCAACATTTACTATGTCCTCCTTTTGTGATTCTATCTGAGCAAATTTAGTCTTCAAGTCCTTTAAACTTTATAGTGTGTTTTTCATAACTTGTTGTAGTTTCATGCTAATCATGCTGTGTGGTGCCTATTCTTGCAGCCTTATGCTAACCTTGGTTTGAATGCAAGTTTTCCTTCAATAAGGCGTTTGACATGCTTGGTGGTAAGCTTGTCAACATTTTCTATTTCACTCGCACGAATCTGTTAAACAATCAAAGGCAAAACTATGAAAAGTTTTCTATTTTATGAAACAGGCAAAGTTTTCCATCTTACTCGCACAATTCTAATTTCTCCCAAATTCTTGACCTTTGATTTCATTTATGTTTGGGTTCTCATCATGCCCTTTAGATTGTGCTTTATTGCTTGTTTCCTCATACTCCCGTTGAGTAACTCTTGCTTTGTTTACTCTCTCTTTATCCTCTCTTGTTTGGCTTCCTTTTGCAAACCGTTCTTGATCGTTTCTGGCTTTCATCCCCATCAATCGGCTTCCCTTGCTTTGAGTGATTGAATACTTATTGATAATGTGCTAACTTTTTTCTTCATGGATGAAGTGTAAACGAGATTGCTAAAAAGTTTTTGTCTTTGATATCTTGAAAACACAGATTTCATTTAAGAAGTTACAGAAAATGTTATATTGTACTCCATTCCCCGTTTTCCTTTCTTTCTGTGGCATGTGGAGTGAACATTTGAAAAGATTTTGTTTGCAGATAGGGAAGGCTTTGGAGAATAATGATATGAGCGGAGGAGCATTATTGCAAGAAGTTGTAGAATCTGATGTCCTTGTTCCTCTTCTCAATGCAGTCGCTGATGAGTAAGTTCTTCGTCTTTCTCAAAATCAATATTTCTTGAAGCATAATGTCGGTTTTATTGTTCTTTGGGACTTCAATTGCCGTACACAAGACAACTTTCTTGAGGATGCATTGAGAATAGAGGACTTCGAATGTTGGTTATTTCGAACTATTTGGAGACTCAAATTATTGGAATGGTTGTGTTGATAATTTCATGAGGACAGTTCTTGTTGCAAACGAGGAGTTTTATGAGTGTTCCTTACAAAAATGGCATATTGTTGTAGAGTATTTGATGAAAATTTCAACTTTCATCTCACAAATCTCTTTGAACACTCTCAAGTCATGCCTTTCACTTTCAGTCTGTTTTTTTTTCTATCTTACCTACCTTGCTTTTAGTGGTACCTTTTGTGTCTTCCTGTACTCATGATCCTAACTTTGTGTCCTTCTGTTAATCCATTCTTTTTCAGTTGACGCCCCTATTTTCTTGTATAAACATGCAATAGTTTTTGCTTTCTTCTCCTCCAAATCACCATTCTTAAAAAATCTTTCCTTGTTTAGTAGTGCACTACAGTGCTTGCTATGATGAGTATTATGTGTATTATATGGCTTCATTGAGAATAGTTACATTTTTTCTTCTATTGCTTCTAGCAGACTGTTTGTGATAGACTTCTTTCAGTACTAAGAGATCTAAAATTGACTCCACTATGCGCAGGCCTTTGTTGGTTCTTTTCTGCACGGTGTATGTTCTTTAGCCCCCATTGTCACCCACCTGAACTATATTGTTATATTGTCAAGACCATCCCCTTTTACTCCCTTCACCCTGCTCTGTTTCCTTTACTCCAAATTTTTTTTATTGAGATGTCCTGATTTTGAATGTTTAAAAGTGCTTAGTGTAGTTACTTATTAATGCCGCCGACCTTATCTCTTGCATCATTATTGACCTATTTATTGTGGTAACTTGTATTGGTTTTCCTCGTGCCTACCTATCCATTTATGTTGTGTATCCCTTGTAAATCACACCTTCACCAAGTTCCATGAGAGCATTTAATTGGTAGCACTAAGCAAGAAGAAAATAAAGAATGGGCAGATGGTTTTTTTCCCTGCATTTTGTACGACAATTTCTTTTTCCGTAAGTACCAAAGTATATAGCTTTAAATCAACCGTTCCCTTTCACACATGGTGTCCACCATTAGTAGTCCATGATTAGTTAACGCTAACTTCAATCGTAGTTGCCCATTCATAGACCTAAGCTAACCTAGATCTTACCTCATCCCCGGATATCTTAAGAGGCTCACCAGCCTAAGGTAAATCAGGGACATAAAAGGAGAATGTGCATGTGTTGAATCAGGTAACCATTGACATTACTTGTTTGCTGTTTACTTTGCTAAGATAAATTTAAGGATATGTTATCGTCAAATTATGATTTGTGCTAGAACATTCTCAAGGTGGCTTTTGAGGCTAGTTGTGGACATCATGGGTTCTTTGCTATACTATCACAACTATAAGGAATAATGGACAAAGAGCACACAATGGCAGGGTGACTCTTGATCTCCACCCACTATCCTGTACCTGGCTCTACACCCATAGGCCACCATATAGAAGGGAGGACCAACGCTACCTTCTCACATGCACAATTAGCATTGTGCATGTGGATGCCCCTCACATGCATACTGTGCATGTGGGCACATAGGTCCTACCTAACTTTAGGGACCCACCCTTAGTTACTAAGGGTGCCCTCCACTTAGTGGCACTCCCTAGGGATGTAGACCAAGCACTCTAGATCCTAGTACCTAAGGGTGTCACCCTGCTGGGACCCCTTAGGGACTAACGAGTCACATGTACCCTTGTGTTTGCCAATGGCCATAACAACTCCTCCCCCTAGACTACAAATCAGTTTAGCTACAGTTCAGTCTCAGAATCTAATTTTGTAGTATAAGAGTGTTGTACCCGCCTGTCAGTGGCACAACAATGACCTGATTCAGAATCATATTTGACAATGGTAGCTCATCTTGGATATAGGATCTGTCAAGAGCTCGTTTTCTATAGTTCTACAGTTCTGTTTCAGGTCGATTCATTATTGCTCACAGACTGCAAATTATTGCTAAACTAAACTAAGCAAGAACAGGGAATTAAATCTACTCCTATTGAAATCAGAGAATCAACATCAGCTCAACAACTTCTAGACTAAAGCAATGAAAATCCTAAAAAGTGCTTCCTACAACTGTCACTCAACAGTTGTAAGAAGAACTTCTCAGGGAAGGAGCTTTCGTCCTCGGATATTCAGAATTTCCTCTGGTTCATAAGGCAAGGAATTAGGTTCCTCAAAGTCTATTAGGGTTTGTTCTGAGACAATATTGTCTCCTTCTCGCATCATCCACTTCAGTCGACTGACATGAAATACCGGATGTACCTTTGCGGATTCCGGCAAAGCCAACTGGTAAGCAGAACTTCCAATTCTCTTAAGTATTGTGAATGGACCACAATACCCCGGGGACAACTTAGGACACTTGCCTGTGGTTAGAGTGGTAGAGTCTTCAGGAACTTTCAGAAACACCTGATTACCTTCTTGGAAGGTAACATCCCTGCGGGTTTTATCCGCATAATGCTTAGCTCGTGCTTGCGCTTGCTTCACATTAGCTTTTGCTATCTTGATCATGTTTTCCATATCCTCGAGAAACTCTCTAACACTCTGTACTTTTTCTTTCCTAAGCCCTACGGCCATGGGGGCTCTAGGTTGAAATCCATACATTAACATGAATTGACTATACCCTATAGTGGTGTGTTTAGTATTGTTATAAGCAAACTCCAAAAGCGGAAGATACTCTTCCCAATTGGTTTGCTTCTTACTAACATATGCTCGTAGCATATCTTCTAGAACCTTTTTGTCTGACCATCCATTTTGGGATGATCAGTGGAGCTCCTAGACAACTTAGTGTCTAACTTGTTAAACAACGCCCTCCAAAACTTACCTGTAAACTTTGGATCTCAATCACTGACTATATTGGCGGGAAGCCCATATAGCTTGTAAATATTCTCTACAAAAAGTCTGGCAACTTCTGGAGCTGTAATAGTTTTTTTGGTAGGAACAAACTGCACCATCTTGGTCAATCGGTCTACAACTACCCAGATCGAGTCATGGCCTTTACTTGTTCTTGGTAACCCCACTATAAAATTCATGCTGATACTCTCCCATCTACCACCGGGTATCTCTAGTGGCTGGAGGAGCCTGCTTACCTTGAGACGTTCAGCCTTTATGGCCTGGCATGTGGTGCACCTTAGCACGTACTCCTGTACGTCTTTCTGCATCCGAGGCCAATAAAACTTATTCTTTGCAAGAGCATAGGTCCTCTTTATCCCGAGATGTCCTGCACTGGGACTGTCGTGACTTTTCTCAAGAATTTGGTGCCTGAAGTCGCCGTCCTTGGGTACACATACCCTTCCTTTATAAAGGAGGTACTCGTCCTCAATGGAGAAATTCTTCCATCAAGCATCCGCAACACTTGCTGATGGCACATCCACTTCGGATGTTTTCGCAATATCTTTAGGCTGCGCGTCCCGTCCCGATGCAACTGCAACATCTTCCGATGGCCCCGCAACATTCTCTGATGGCCCTGGTGTGGCTGTGGAATTCCTTTACTCAATAGCCTGCCATACACGTGCGAGTGAGAATCATTAACACGCTTTTCTCTGATTGATTCCAGGAATTCACTCCTGAATGCCATAAAACTTAGTGCGCTTACCATGGGCATTCGACTCAGGGCATTTGCTACCACATTGTAGCGCTCTTTTCTATACCTTAGTTGGTAGTCAAGCTCCTGGAGAAGTTCGGCCCAACGAGCTTTTCTTCCTTTCAAGTCGCTTTGGGAGGAAAGCCACTCGATACTTTCCTGATCAAACACGATCTCAAACTTAGCTCCATAGAGGTAATGCCTCCATTTCTTAAGCATAGACTATTGCAAACAACTCCTCCTCATAAGTGGAATAATTTAACTGGTGTTTATCCAGTTTCTTACTCTCAAACGCGACCAGACGGTCGTCTTGAGTGAGAACAACACCAACTGCCTGATTATTGGCATCGGTTTCTACTACAAATGCTTCATTTGGATCCACTAAACTTAAGACAGGAGCAGTTGCAGCTGCAGCCTTTACATCTTCAAAGCTTGCTTGTTGTTAGGCCCCCAACTAAAGTACTTGCCCTTACCCTTGAGCTGATCCGTCAAAAGAGCAGTCAAGCGGGCATATTGATGGATAAACCTCCTGTAAAATCCAGCCAATCCGAGGAAGATCTGCAGCTCTTCCATTGAAGTTGGTACTGGCCATCGCATAATTGTAGCTACTTTTTCAGGATCCATCCTGATCCCCTCAACGGAGATAATATGTCCGAGGTAGTGAATCTCTTCCTTGAAGAATTCACATTTTGATTCTTTCGCATACAAGGAGTTCTCTCTCAGGACCTGGAACACTTGACGCAAATGATCAAAGTGTTCTTCTTTAGTACGACTAAAGACCAGGATATCATCAAGGTATATTAATACAAACTTGCCCAAGAGATGTCTGAACACGTTGTTCATTAACCTCATAAATGTTGCTGGTGCATTGGTTAATCCAAAGGGAAGAACCAAAAACTCATAATGACCATTCCGTGAGCGAAAAGCCGTCAATGGAACGTCATCTTCTTTGATACGTACCTGATGATATCCAGACCTAAGATCTATTTTAGTAAAATACTTTGCCCCTTTGAGTTGATCAAAGATCTCATCAATCGTGGGCAAAGGGGTAGAGAGTCTTAGCAATAAGAGATGGAATCTAGGAGCTTGCATGCTGGACCATGGAGATGAAACACAAGAACAAATGAGCACACCAATTAGTTAAGGTTTTGATCTTAGCATTTTGGGTGGTTCTAGTTGATATAAGAGCCATCCTTGTTGCCTTGTGTGTAGGGTCGTTAAAAGGTTATCGATTTGTGTATTGCATGCACTTTCAAAGGGTGTAAAACATTTATGCTGCTTCAATGATCTGGTATCCAATACAAAAAATAGAAACCTTGGTTGGGTCTTGATTTGATTGATCTTGGATGGGGATTGTGGAGTATACATCCAATGATTGAATTGTTTACCTAATTATTGAGAGCTAGACTCTATTGTCATGTTGACCATTTGACAACAATTTTTCAAATCAAGTCTATAATTTGCGAAAGGAGAATATAGAGATGGAAGTGGAATTTTGCTAGCCTCTGACTACTACATCCATGAGTATTTTTGGCTGGAAATTAATCTGAGCTAGTTTTGAGTTTTCCAAAATTGGACAATCAAACTGAGAAATTCATTATTTACCAAGGCTTTTTGATATCAAGGTTGACAATCGATGCATGTCGGGGGTCTTTGATAGATAGCTATTTAGAACCTATTAGTTGTTAATGATTGAAAATAGAGATAGCTAGGATCTTTGAATCAAGGTTTACCAACCTAGGAATCCTTGATGGTCTTCTACAACGCAAATAGCTCAAAACTAACAACATGCATTCAACATGCAAGCAAATATAGCAACATGCAAGCAATCTGAAAAATTCTGGAGACATGCATGCAACATGCGTGGACTAATACTTGCACATGCAATAGTAAATTGCTAGCAAATGGTGAACTTGTTGACATGCAATGAATTAATCAAACCTATGGAGCAATTGGATCTTCCCAGCTATGGTGGACAGCGGAGAAGACAAAGAGGAGAAGACAAAGAGAACGTGAGCAGAAAATTACATAATACTCACAAAAGAACTCGCTACAAGATCTAGAATGATGGTGGATGTTATAGAAAGCATTCTAGCTGCCCACAAACTTTAAACACAAAGAGCATACGGTTTAAACTTTGAGAGAAAAACAATGTTGCGTGGCGCCAAAATACATGGTGAAATTGACCCAAACTTAAAACCATAACATTAGTAACTACATGTTAGTTAGTGTCTAGTGATGATCATAGAAGTACTAATGCTAGTATTGAATGCTCAAAGGAATTGATTCGATATACAAGTATGAGTATGTTTTCGAAGACATAATTGGCTGGCCCTTAGTTGAGGGGTCAGCGCCATACTAGATGAGAGTCACAAGACCGTAGCTTACCTACCTTAAGGGTATGTCCTTAACAACTTGGTCTTTAGACTATATAAGCATGCTAAGCCTAGAGAGGGAGATCATTCTTGGAGAAGCACCAAGAGGATTGAGAGCTATGGTAGAGGTCTTAATGCTAATCTTGCTATGCCTTTGGAGAGCAAGTTTGGTATGGGATAGATGCTATTGGCATAGGGTCGAGCTTAGAGATGGAGGAGGTTTTGGGCTCGGAGGGTAGCTCTTGGATGGAGAGCTAATGGTTGGGTGGAGAGTCTTTAGCAATTGGAGATGGACTCTAGGAGCTTGCATGCTGGACCACGGAGATGACACAACGAAGAAGCACAACAACTAGGTAAGATTTGGATTTTAGCATTTTGGGTTGTTTCAATTTGTGGTAGTGCATTTAGATGACATTCTCATGCATAGTTAAACATTATAAGAGCACATTGGGCATTTTACGATTATCTTGAAACTTTTGAGATTTGAGAAATTGCATGCTAAGGCAAACAAATGCGAATTTGTATATTAGGAACTACCTTATCTAGGACATGCCATACCAGCCCAAGTAATAAGAACTGATCATGACAAGACAAAAACAGTGGTAGAATGGCCTATACTCAAAATTATAAAGACAATATGAAGTCATTCTTAGTATTGACAACGTTCTTGGGAAGTTTCTTGAGGTGTACGACCCTTGGATCGTAAAGGGGGTGATCAATAAGAAGGCTAGGCATAGTAAGTTTATCCAATGGAATGATGAATTGGATGAAATTTTTAAATGCCCTTTCATTTTTAAATGCCACTTTTCTCCATACCTCCTTGGTGAACATCTTCTCTTGCTCTAGATCTAATTCACAGTGGTTTTGACTCTCATGCCAATGCAAAAAGCTTGTCATTTATAGGCTTGTGTAAATGTACTGCATGAGAATCAAGGTACATTTACACATGCATATCCTATGCTGATATACATAAACTCACATAGTCTAAGTTGTAGACCTCGAGTATACTCTTGATCAATGATGATGTGAGATAAAGAAGCATTGCATGTTTAGTTCTAGATATATTTACATGGTCAGAGGGGTATCTTTTTTATGACCTTATAGAACTTGGCATCGAAAATGGCTGCTTTCATACTATGTGCATTATGAAGTTAGCATTATGTACGTCCATTCCTCCAATAGGCTGGTCACCTTAAGTAGGGCATTGGAGAATGGTCCCACATAAAGGACACTAATTTCCTATTTGATCTTTCTGGCATCTCCTTGACAGATACATTCAACAACTTTTGATCTTCGTTTAGATCTTGATGCGACAGACAAAAGTCTTAATAGAACTCCTAGCTAAGAAACCTTAGAGGTGTTAGAAGATGATTTTAACTAAAGCTTTTCTAGGACAACCTCAAAGTGTAGTCCAATTACTATGTAGGATGAAACATATGCCATTGAAATAATGTTGACTTGTAAATTGGAACTTTCATTTATGGTTTATGTAATGTTGCCCAACTCGCTGCTGAAAGGCTTAAATGTTAACATATATAATTGGTGGCCTTTGCCATGCCTATTTTGTATATTATAGTTCATCCTATACTTTTATCACGCCTGTTGCTGAGGTTGGGTCTGGGATCCTTGAAATTGTAGGGATGCAAGTGTGGCAAAATCAGCTTCAGAAGCAGTGGAAGTCCTTGCTAAGACTCCGTTGGGTCTTGTAAGAGACTGATTCCAATCTACAACTTTCTTTTGTAAAGGTCAAAGTCTTTTATAGAGCTGGATCTTTTCGTGCTAACATTGCAATGTTCTTTGATCTGTCCAAGTGTATCATGCTATTGTGTTTGTGCCCTCATTGATGAATGACTATTGCTTTGTATCAGGAGCTTCTATTTACTGACAAAGGATTGGGAACAGGACGGTTAAAGGAAATGGCTTTGCAAGTGCCTGCTTTGGTATCTTTATAACTTTGTGCTTTATGTATTGCTAGAGGCCAAAATGTGTCTTTTATTTGAATCGTATGCAGTAAGACTTTGAATTTTGTTCTCTTTATCAGGTGATTCTATTCATGGTACAGATATTTTCCAATATGAATAACTTTCATCAGTGTTAACATTTGATGTTTGGGGTTGCTTGTCTGAAATTTTGATATGATGTTTTTGGTAAAGTTGATGCCCGTTGCATGTCATTTGGCCTTGAAATTTGCCTTGCAAGATCTGTTCCCCAATCAAAAACTAGCGTTATTGAAGTATGAAACTTTGAATTGTTTTACATATTCTTTATTGTCCAATTTAAAGTGTCTAGCTTGATCTTATTCTACAACACGTACATAATGTAGAAGCTACTAGTAGAACTCTTAGAATGAGATGATGTGCACTTTTCTAGTTGCTAGTCAAACTGAAGCCTTGGACATATTTTTGCTTGTCGGTCTTGAAGTTCATAATATTTTCTTGCCCTTCAATTAAGTTCAAAATTGGCTTTGACATGCAAATGCCATCCAAATTTCAACGCATTTTGTCATCATCTCTTTTGAGCTGGGAAATGTTGACATTTATGTTTGTTTGTTTGTTTGTTTTTTTTTTTGTTGTCTTTGCCAGAGTGCTTGTAGTTTAAAAAGGCAGTAGATCCCTTGGTTGGTTGAGGCTTTAATGCAATATATCTTGGTCAATTTGGTAGTTGTACCCAAGCGACACATCATTTAAGCAAGCATACATAGGTAAATCCTTACTCTTATAACACTTACTGAGTTCATGTAGAGGACACTATCCTTACATAATACTTTGATGGCTTTTTTGCCTCACCCTTTGGATCTTATAATGAGGTTTAAAGGAGGCTGTAAGGCCTGGTGTATTATAATTTGTCACACTTGGGGCTTATCCTTGGAGTTCAGTTCTAGACACATTTTCCTCAAAATTTGTAGGTTTAAGTTTTACAGACCGGGAAAGTTTTACCATTAGCCTTGCCATTTTTTGGTATCATAAGTACATCTATTTGAACTCCCACATTAATGTATTAAATAGCATTTGGTGACTTGTTATTGGCGAGTGGACTCTTGTCATCACACCAACTAAGCCCAATCGCTTTTTGAAATTAAATGAGTTCTCTCAAAAAATTTAGCAGCATAATGAACTAGGCACAACTGTAGAAGTGATAGGTCACCAACGTGTATACCCACCATCATAACAAGAGGACAGGTGTGTACCTCTACCAAGTCCATAGTAAGAATTAGAGGATAAACAATTGGATGTGAGGCAACTATCTGATTCTAAAATTGTTCCACATGTAGAAAATATGGCTGATTGAAATCTACATGTGCCTCATCGTGTGGCCCATCTATAGCATCTAGAAGAACAGCAAAATCGATGAAAATTGATGAAATGATGTATCCAAGCAGATTTAATCTTGAGCAATGGTGCTTTATGACAAGGGCATAAAGAAGGATGTCGATGTAACCAAGAATCTCATTATTTGCTACGATATGAAGGAAAGAAAGCAACGAGGATGCTTCAAGCACAATTAGTGAAAAATTATGTAAGAAGAAGCAATTGAGGGAGCATACTCTTGTCATCACCCCAAGTAGCCACATAGAAAGTAATAGCCTAAAAAATGACTGCTACTGATGCTATAAATGTATGCTGAACATCAGCAAAATCCTTGTAAACACCCTTCAAAATAGGTACTAGATGGCAATAAAGGCTGTCCACATATGTTGTAAAAAAATGGGAGTGCAAAAAGAGCAATAAAAGTGTGAGGATACCTCCAAAACTTGGCACTGATGACCATAGACGGTTGTTTATGGTCAACAAAGAATGTAAAGATTCACTTAGCACTGAAACAGAATCTCTTTGTAGAAATAAGCAAATTATCTTCTACTTATACGAAATTTTGACCTTAATTTTTTTTTAAACAGAAAACATCGATCGTCTACTAGCTCGAAACATCCACATGGAAATCCATAAGTAATCTTTTATGCCTTAATCTTTCTTCTGCCAGTGTAGCTGGGCTAAATGTTACACTCGGTACTAGGTCAAAGGGCTCTCTCTACACACGGTACAAGTCTCACTTTTGAGGATGAAGATAGTACAAGAAAATTGATTTGGTTAAGGGTCCAACGTCTAAGCACCGACAACATTTAGCCAAGGCTATGAAAAATTGTCCTAGCGCTGGTTTGGATTGACCAATCAAAGGCAATACTAAGGCTAGAGTTATCCCAACAGCACATGAGGAGACCAAACAGAACAAACTATCATCCATCAGATGAAACAGTGCATCTATCCAAAAGTAAGCCAACCACCACTCCCAAATGGGTCCCATTACCCAAATGTAAGTCAAGGTAGGAGGGTGGAAGGACAAGGATAAGATCAGAGGCATCAGCAAGTTAAAGCAGAGATAATGGGGAATTTGATAGCAGAACCTAAGCCATGACACAGTACCACACCAAAAACTAAGTGTACTGCTCAATTAGTGACCCTCATCATAGCATAATCTAGATTCTTCCTAGGAGATCGAGTAGGAAGCTAAGAACTAGAATGAAGTTTTGCTTTCAAGATTTTCAAGAAAACAGAGAATTCAAACAATTAAATCTATAATCTAAAATCATAAAAAAATAGAGAAAGAAGCTATTAGTATGATAGATTAATTTGAAACATTTGATAAATCAATATACAAACTTACAAAGATATTCAAAATTCCGATTTGTATTATTTGAGCATAGAACCCACGGTTCTGGGAACCGTGGAAGGAACCGTACCACGGTTCCTCGAACCGTGGTACGGTTCATGTAAAAAAATAATTAATTAATTAATTAATTTTCCTAAATTTCCCCCCAAAACCCCTCAAAGCTCGTTTTTGTCCCTCTCTCTCTGTCTCCTTCTCTCTGTCTCCCTCTCTTATCAATTTGGGAGATTAACTCATTTGAAGTTAATAATCTAAGTAGGGAGAATCTGCTTTTTCTGAAAAAAAATTGGCATTTTTTTAGCAATTTTTTGGGCTATTTTTGGGGGTGGGACAAAAAAAAATTAATTAATTAATTATTCAGTACGGTTCACCACGGTTCTGGGCAAAATTTTTAAAGAACCGTACGGTTCTCAGAACCGTGGTGAACCGTTAACGGTTCATTAATTCTATGTATTTGAGTTTGTTTCAAGGTTTTGTTGTTCTTTAAATGTATCCATGAATGGTAAGCTCCTTTGGTTGGCAATTTCCTTCCAAAACATAGCAATTTTCATGTTTCATATCCCTATTATTTGCAATGACTTCCATCATTTCATCTTCGACCTTGTCTCTCTCATTGGCCTTCATTCAAAAGCTTTGCTCCATTTTATTCATTTCATCCATTGATATTGCTTGTTGCTGTTGGAGCTTGGCCACCTTGGAAACATAGGTCCTTGGAGTGGCCTTTAGACACAGTGGAGTTCCACTGCCCATCATCTAGCCTTTGTGTAGCAACTGCACTTTTCCTTGGCAGCAGTGTAGCAGAAGGTCTTCTGTTGGTAGAGGGTCTGCAGCAGAAGCTCTATTTAGTTCAGGAGGTCTGTTGCTGAAGATTCTGCTGAGGGCAGGTAAGAACTTTGAAGGCAGCTCCAACGAGGTAGGCAACAAATCAACCAGTTCTGCTGAGGGCTATGGGAGCCAGCTGAGGGTAGCTGCACAAAGCAGCAAATTAGCTGTAGATCCTAACAAAAAGTGGCTCCTACTGTGTTCCAGTAATGCAGAAAAACATCTCTAACTGAGGCAAGGCTGCTATGATTACTGCTCTTTTCCCTTATTTCTCACTCTCTATGCAAATAATACTCTCCATCTCCCTATGTTCCCCCATTGATGCATTCAAAAGATAGAAACAAGTGAGCCATGGACTTTTTAAATGCTTCGTTGCCTTCTTGAAGCACTCATGCGACTAGAAAATTCATCATTTATCTTAGTGGCTGCATTTATAGCCTTGTCATCTAACATGGTTTGCATGTGACATCCAACACTACCATTGCTGCTGCCACCAAGAAGTTCATGTAAGTGCATGCTTACCTCATCACTGGGACTTCTATTGGTAACTTCTCCACCGAGAGAGATGATATCTTTAAGAGTGCTTCCAGAACTAAGTATGGGCATTTTGAGTTCACTTTTATACCTTTTGATTTGATTGATATCCGAAACACATTCATGCTCTTGAATTTTGAGACTACATAGATCAGTTTGCTGAGCTGTTCTTGAATGATATTTTTGTGTAAAGTGAGACGCAAGAATATCATTTGGTTTACTTGGAAAAGTGTTCCAAAAAGAAGCCTAGAAAAAATGTTCTGTTTGCTAAAATATTTAAATGAGTTACTCAAAGAGAATATGTATCTTGAATACATGCCCTTATGCACATGTCCATGCATGCATGTGGATGACTGTCCATGCACCCTACCCAGTCACATTTGTGCTGTAATTGGCTCTTTTTCATGTGTGTGGTTAGCCTTATTTGAGATAGATCATGGCTTGCATGCATCTGTGGTTGGGAGGAGAATAATAATCATGACCTTTATTTTTCCTAATATTCAAAAAATGAAGGTGCTGTCTATTTACGTTTCTGTGTTGGATTTAGCATCATTGCTTCGAGTTAGAACATAAACAAGCAGAGGATAGTCTATATCTTTTGCAATGACAACAATGCATAATTTGGTTGGTAAATTTCAGATCTACCACTTTTGGCCACTATCTGGATAAGCTCTTCTCTCAATGTAGTTTCTCCAATTTATTTTGTTATTACTTGCTGCTTTTGGGCACTTCTCTAATTTATTTTGTTATTATTTGCTGGCTTTTCTAATACTTCACAGCTTTGCAACCATTTCTGCAAAGCTGCTATGATCATGGGCACACAATAGCCACATTTTGCCAACTCTGTTCATTTCCCAAGATCCTTAAATTTGTTACTTTACTGTACAAGATCAAAGGTTCACAAGTATGTTGGAAACTCATAGAAGTGCTCGGTGGAAACCTATAATATGAAACCTAAAATAGAATGGAGCTTAAACACAATCATTATAATTTCATTCATAGTGTGGATGCTTAATTTTCCTTCTTTGCTTGTATGACAGGTTCAGATCCGAATTTTGTCTCTTGCTGCAGCTATATTTGGTCTTTCAGAGCTGGCAGCAGCTGCGATACAAGGCTCAGGTGTCCTAAGTGTTTTAGAGGCGGAGCTTGATAACACCAGTGACACACTTGCTCACATCAATTCTCTAGAAATTTTAAGTGAGGTATGGTGTTATTTACATCGGATCCCTTCACATGAAGGTCTTTGTTCTTATGATCATGGTAGGTTGTTGTAATGCAAATCTTCCTCGGTACTACTGTCTCAACTAGCAAAAAACTTTGCTCCTAGGTTTTTATTGGATGGTCTGTACTTTTTATTTGTGTACTTGCATCATTAACATGTAAAATGTCAGCATGACAGTAATGTACGCTTTTGCAGCACGATGCTATGCTCTTCCTATTAAGATTTGAAAAATCCTGGTATTATGGCAGTTTGAGTGATGGATAGGCATAGATCAGTTGATAATGAGGCTTTAGAGAAAAACCATATTTGGCTTCATGCTAAGCCTGTACCTTTAATTTGGGTGACTTCTGCAAATCTTGGCACTAATTCAACAAAGAAGTTGGCTGCTTAATTTAGTTCACCAGAAACAGTCAGAGTACACACTGTAGATGAACTTTATTGGAATGATTTGCATGTCAGTATTCACTGATCTTCTCACATGGTTTGGTTTCTTACTCAATGTATAAAAGTTGTAGATAAGGTGTTTAAAACACTAACGAATTTGAAAATGCAATGTTTGTTCAAGGAAGTTACTATTATGAAACTTCGTTTGCTTCTGGCAGTAACTGGCTGATGTAGGCCAGTTGTCTGCATCTGTTGGGGCAGGTTTCAGAGCCCGCTACTCCACTACTGATCACACCATTACACTTCATTCCATCATTGAGGTGAGAATTCCAACAATGACTATGATAGAATTGTGACAACACCTCCTCCGATTGGGCTAGTATATCACAACTAAAGATCATCATACTTTCTTGGATGATACATGCTAAGCCCTCCATGCCACATCAGATCATTACTACCGAGTTTTCAGTTCCTCCATTATTGGTTGATGCTGTTTTTTGACTCATTGTGTATAGTCAGACAGCCTTGTCGCTTCCTCTTGACATATACGATGTGGTGTCATATATGTAAAGGCCTACACCTCAACATTCAAATATTTGTAGATCAACACAACTTCTCGAATCAGGATCTTTACTTCTGAGTTAGCTTAATGACTTGATAGTGTAATTATTCAGTGATACTGTTGGTCATATGTATTGCTTATAAGTCATAACCATTGTGAGTTGTTTTGGGACTCATATAGGATACATGGGAACTTTTGGTTTGAATTATTTTCGATTGGAAATAAGTTGGATTGCTAAAATTACCCGTGAAACTCAAATGTGGGTTGGATATTTAGCATGGACGAAAAGTCATAGCTTCTCCTAATGAAGTTTTGGAAAACCCTAAGTTATTCTAGGTTGGAAACTTAAGGATGAAGGTATCTAGACATATTTGAGATCAAAATTCAAAGGTTATTGGGTTTAGCACATATAGCGAAGGCCAATTAGCAGAAGAAAGAAATATTGACACAGTTCTTGATAAGAGTCCAAGATCGAGTTGATTCATGTAAGTTTGGAACTTTCCTCATGGAAAGGACTTAGAGTGACTCATACATCTTCTGTGAGTAAGAACGTTCACTTTTTGAGGATATTCTCACATATTCTCCCATTATCAAGCGTGGATTTAGAATTCAATGGAATATGAGTGAATACCATTGAATTCTAATTATTTGAGATTGATGAATGTCGAATCAATACTTGACTAGTTAGGGGAGAATAATGAGCAAAGATGATGATTCTTGAAAATGTGTGTTTGTTTGTTTTCTAATATATTTTCTTTCGAAGAGATAGTTGTATCTGAGGGTGACCAAGTATAACTAAGAATATTGATGGATTCTAGTGTAATGCATACTGATAAGCATTATAGATTATCCACTCATTTGAGAGGATCGTACAAAATCCTTAAAAGGATGGATTCTCAAGCTTACCAGTTGAATTTATATACAAGAATTCAAGTGCATTCTGTTTTTCATGGAAATTACTTGAAAGGAGTCTATGATAAGGACACTCTTGATTCTAATTGATTGGACCTGTTGGAACTCAAGGAACAGGGGAATAGCCTTAGAAAGAAGTTTATTAACTTTAAGTTCTGAGGGCAGAACTTGTTTAAGGAGGGAAATATGTCATGCCCCTAACCTACCTAGTTAGTTATGCCTGACCATGGAGTTAAATCTCGTAAGTGGTATTGTGGCCAAGCTCCACCCGTGAATTGATTATGACTAATGGCTTGGTGGGCTCTAAAACCTATGATGGTGGATTTCGCATGGAACTAGCAGTGACTCATTGAGTAGTGGCTGTTGTGGCCCAGTTAGCCAACAAATGTGGTCCAGTGAGGTGTCCTAGTTCACTCCTAGTTAGGGAGGAGCTTGGGTGTATATAAGTATGCTCACAACCCTCTCACTAGCATCGTCGAAATTTTAAGCTTGATAGCTAGATGCTGTTGGAGTGCATTTTCACTCCTAGTATTGAGATGTTGGCAGTTCCATAGCTTTGGGGCTTGATTGATCTAGGTTTGGTTGGGTTGGTTTGTTCCACCATCAGATCCTTTTTGTTCTCTTGTTTGTTCAACTTTCTAGTTAAGATCCATGGTGATCACTTATAACTTGCAATGACAAATAGGCATAGTTCTATTTGTCAGATAGGTGTGCTACAATTCAAGTACATCAAAAGATAGCTTGAACATCAAGTAAGACACTAAGTCACACACTTACTAGGACTAGAATTCCTCCTTGTGAGAACTGCTCCATTGTTCTCTAGTAGGTGGTGTTGTGCTTTGAGCAAGCAACCATTTGATGTAGCAATTTGTTGATATCACTCTTTTGGTGCATGAAAGTGTCTAGAACGTTCCAGGAATGAAGTAATCTATCAAACATATGCTGCCTAAGCCTGCAGCTATTGATCAATTGCATGCTGTCACTTAAGATTGTGGTATACCCTCAGGGACAAGCAAACACTGGTTTTTCTTAGTTTTAGGTAAGTGAGGCTGTGCCTGGATGGTGGCTTCTGCTGTATTTAGGCATCAGGTATACTCACCATGCACTAAGATTTGTTGTGAAGCAGGTGGGACTTGTGCAACCGTTTAGGTGTAAGCTCACTTTAATGAAATAAAACATCCAATGACAACATTCTTGTTGGCATCCATGCACAGCCATAAATAGGCGACCAGAGGAGTTACCTGACATGTAGGAACAACATTATCACATTTTTCGACTTATTGAAGCTTCTGACTTATAGAAGAAAATTAATCCTAAGTTTCTTTATAAGCTGGGATTAATCATTACTGTTCAGATGCTGTCATTTAACTGTGTTTGGTGGCCTTAAGCTTTGCAATATGTCTATTTCTGCCTCATTTACTCTGGTTTCATCTCTTTTTACAGCTTGCAGCAACTCACAATGGTGTAAAGTTCCTCTTAGCTGGAAAGTTTATCAACCGCCTAGTATCTTTGATTGGGTAAAGCACTTTAAGTTTCTGTAAATGTTTTTAGGATTTCTCTCTTAGGAGCTGTCCTTTGAGCTATCTTGAGTGGTTATATTTTACTGTATTTCTGTTCTTCATTACAGAAGTTCTCTTATTCTTAAGACCATTCACACAAAGTTCAGAAAACATTTGTGCAATTTTTTGTACTTTTAAAATCACTTTTCTGATTTCATGAGGCAATCTCTCTTTTTGGATACGTCTGCAGAAATTCAGAAGTTGATACAGTAGTGCGTTCACATGCTATGAGGGTTGGTGCTAGGCTTATCTCTTGTCTCATCGTAACACCAACTGCACCCAGAGATTCCGGTATGTCTTTTCTGTTGGTCAGAATTTATTTTATTGAATAACTCCTGTATAGGTAACAGCGTTTTTGTTTAGTTAGTAATAGCTTTGCAAGGGAGTGACCTTGTTTGAATACCCAGTTGTTTTTTTTCTTACATAATTTTAAGAGGGAAAAAACTAGTGTAGCCCTGTGTGTGTGGTAGCAATCAAATCACTGATAGTATATCAAGTTATGCCATTTCTTTGTCTCTCCATTAAAGCAGTGAGGCTAGGACTTTCTTTTCTCTGTCTGACATCAGGAGTTTGACTTTAATCTGCTTTACAAATGAGGACATACAAGACAAGAAAAGTTAAGCCGTAAACATCAAGCAAGGGGGCCTGGTATCAAGCCTACTGGTGTAAATGCGCAAGTCCATGATCCCATGGCCACATAAATGCACTAGGTGGACTCTTATCTGAGTGGGGCCACTTGAGAAATTCCTCTCACAACATTTGCATGTTTTCTTTGTGCCTGAGGATCCATACCTTTGCACACCAGTTTCTTGCTCCACGTAATCCCGCTGCATGGTGTCTCAACTCTCTGTTGACATACGCACAATGTGCAGCAAATTAAGTACGCCAAACACTGAATATAATGTGAAAAATGGTCTAAGTACAATGGTCGACCATCTGCTAGAAACTAAAATAACAGAGCCACAATCAATGCTCTAGCTCTGACTCAGACGAATGCTCCGGAGACAACTTAAGGCCCCGAGCTGACTCTCGCAGCCGATATTTGTGCCTGTCTGGAACTAGCATGGGCTGTGTATCCGAGGAGGAGGACTCGTCACTAGCATCATCCCAATCTGCCTCCGCATCAGCCCCCAAGCAAGCCAAACCAACAACACCTGCTCCAGCTGGCTATGACCCTGCACCTCTAGCTGTACCTGGAGCCCTGCGTGGTCGTCCTCTCTTCCCTGGCAGTTTCTGTGCCTTGCCTTTCTTGTTCGGTGCACCCTTGGGCCTTCCTGGTCTCTTGCGGACAAGAGGATCTGTCAATGCCTCATCACCCCCATGCAAATCACCTGGCTGGCTAGGCTGGGCCCAAGCTGAGGCCGGTTGGGATAGGGAAGCAAAAGAGGGAACTCCCTGTGCACCTGAGCGAGGAGGATGAGCTCGTGGAGAGTGTGCCCGTGGGGCTGCTGTAGGTGGAGGAACTGGCTGTGCAGGAGGCAAGTACAGCGGCGATATGTACTGAAAGGGGCGCTGCGGTAGCCGGTACTGGTACATTTTGGGTGCTGCCAAAGGGGGAGTCAGTGGAGTGGGTACTGCCAAAAAAGGAGGATGTGAAGTGGGTGCTGCCACTGGAGGAGCCACTGTGGATGTGGGCGCTGCAAGAGAAAACCTAGGCACAGATGGTGGCCTGCCATGGAGACCTGGTGCTGCAGAAGTGGACGGCGATGGAGAGGCTGCAGGCCTCAATGGCATCGGTGGCACTAGAGGTGTTGTGCGGCGCACATATACCCTCTGAGGAACTGGAGGCACCTCATGTGGCTGCTCTGGTTGGGACTCTGTGTATGGCATGCTGGCAAGAGATGATGGGGGTGCCCTGACACTCGGCATCTACTGGGCCTCTGAATCCAATGTGGCAATCAAGTCGTCTAGCTGGGCATCTGAATACAAATGTTCTAGGCTCTGGGCCTCATCCTGTGCACCATCCCCTGAATCAACCCGTGCCTCATCATGTGCACCCTGTAGACCCTGCATGGCCTCCCAATCGGTGCAATCAAAGTCATCTGGTGCCTCCTCTGGTGTGCTGTCGTAGTAACGGCCATGACTCTGTACTGGCATCCAAGCAACTGCGGGACCGGCATCCAAATCACTCTGCCCTCTATCAAGAGCCTCCTCCATCATATCGACATAGGTAGGTATGCCACTGGCCCCCCCTGTGTGCCCTGCCTGTCTCCCAATATAACCTGCGGCATGTGCCCCACCTCTACCACGTGATGCACCTGTGACCCCTGCCCGTGGCGTGTGCTCTGCACCTGTATCAACTGCCTCATCCCACTCTGATCTGGCAAACACAACCCGAATGGGCTCATCCTTATCATTCTCATCCTATGACACTGGCTCATCAGCCTCATACAATGGAGGCTCTCTGTGCTCAAGCCCAAGCTCTCTCTCTCTCATCTCAGCAAGCTCCCTCTCTCTTTCTGTGTGCCCAAGTCATTTGCAGGCATGGGATGGACGCTGTCCATAGGCAAGTCAACCTGGCGCTCCAAATTAGATATCTTCATCTGCAAGGTCAAAATTGAGCATGTCAGGAGAAAAACTTGATCAGAAATTGAAACCTACATTTTAGTAAGACGTCAACCAACATGCTATAGGAGAATAGCCCATCACCTGCAATGCGCTCGTAATGGTCGGCAGTCTCCTGGCGAGACGTGCATTGGTGCTGTAGAACACCAACCGCTCTAGCTGACTCACTGACAGCCTGTTTCTTCTCCTCGTGTGAACGAGGGCCCATGTGCTCCAATTAGGCTCACACACGGAGGCAGCGCAATCCTGTGGTACGTGCAATGAAATGGTTCAGCACATGTGCACGGGTGGAATGTCAACAAAACACAACAAGAGAGGATGAGATGAGATGCATACCTGTGAAAGGACCCACAGTGCAAGACGCTGTATGGAGGGATAGGTACCTCAAGCATGGTGCACCAACCGTGACGGGAATGGATGATGACGCGACAGGCAGGGCATTAGTGGATGCATCGGCTATAGACGTGGAATGGGGAGAGTGGGACGCACTGGCAGGGATGGGTGCAGCAGCATAAGTGAGGTGCACTGGTGGAGGGGCAAGATCTGGCATGGGATACGAAAACTGCTGGCTAGGGAGGTCATCCGGATGGGAAGGGAAGGAAGAAGGGATCTCATCCACATCCTCAAAGGCCTCGTCAGTAGCATCTTGGGCCTGCTCGGGTGGCGGAGAGTCCATGAGAAAATCGTAAACTGGGGGCATGCGAGCAACAGGACGTGGTGGTGGAACCGCAGTGGCAACTGGCGGACGTGATGGGAAGAGATCCACCGGAATGGGTGCAGATGGGGGTGTGTGTGGCGGAACTGTCTGAGGGGGATGAGGGGCAATGGGACGGGATGAGGATGCACTCCCTCTCCTTGTGCGTGCTAGCCAAGCAGGCAGCAACTCTGGGTCAGCCACATAAGGAGCGGTGCAAAACCGGAGAAGGCCCTTCGAAATAGTGTTCTCCCCCGCCACGAGACGTGGCCCGTAAGTGTCCAGTAGTCGTTGCCTGTCGGGGACGGACATGTTGCCACAAGGGGCGGCATTTAAGGTGCCACCATTTTTGGTGCGTGCACCGAGCAGGTGGCCTTTAAGGCGAGTGAGGGACGCAGCAAATTCGACTAGGCAATATCGGCAATGCACGATCTTCTGACCGGTCTTGTTGGTCTTGTCGGCAACCCGCCTGACAACGTCCACCTCGTCCCACAAACCAGAAAGGTCGGATTGCACCATTGCAATGGAGAAAACTAGGGAAAAAATGCAGATGAAGCTAAAGCTAGAAGGATGGATTGCTGGAAAAAAAACAGCAGGGTTCACTATTGGAGAGACGCTAAAAATGGGCGAGTGCAGGGCGAAGCAAATGAGATGCAACGCAGGGCGTTGCGTGGGCGAAGGGCGACGCAAGGAATCGAAGGCAGGCAGGCAAAAACAGCAGCGATGGTAGGGCGGAGAGGGCGCAAAAAAATTTCAGAGGAAATGCGAGGGGGGCGGTTAGGTTTAGGTAAAAAAAATTAAAAAAATATTAAATAATAAATATATTAATATATTGTGGTACCGCGGTACCGGGATCCGCGGTACCCAGTACCGCGGGACCTATGATATATGAGGGTCCAGGCCGGACATTCCGCGTCCGGCGTCTGGACCTGGACGCGTTCGACCCCCGGACGCGGGGTCAGACGCGTCCAATTTTTTTTGCTAAATAACTAAAAAAAATAAAAAAAAATCAATTTTGTCACGGCTATACCAGGCAAGTTTTCTAGAACTTCTCCTTTATCCTAGCTAACAAAGCCTCCTTTGTCCAAGGTCCGTTATCCAAGGTTTAGGGTTAGGGGATTGTCATTTCGTACAGTTCGTTATCCAAGGTACAGGTCAACCAGATTCACATTTTTTGCCTTTGGGGGCAGTGATCAATACCCATTTCACCTGGATATTTGGCCAGGAAGATTTGTAAGAAAGCAATGGTCAAAAAGGTCTTTCCAGTGCCTGGGGAAGACTAGGGTGCGAAATCGGGCGTCCTAACTTCGGCACAACTACGTAAACTACATGCAGGATCAAGCTCAAGACCAAAAGATTTTGGGGTGAAGTGAATGCTCAACATCTCAAGAAGGACCAGTTCAAGGGGAAATCTAGGGTGCGAGATCGGGCGTCCTATCTTTGGCACAACTACGTAAACTGCATGCAGGGATCAAGCTCAAGACCAGAAGATTTTTGGGTGAAGTGAATGCTCAACATCTCAAGAAGGACCAGTTCCTGAGAAATCTAGGGTGCGAAATCGGGCGTCCTATCTTTGGCACAACTACGTAAACTGCATGCAGGATCAAGCTCAAGACTAGAAGATTTTGGGGTGAAGTGAATGCTCAGCATCTCAAGAAGGACCAGTTGTGACTCCACTTCCAGAATTGCATAAGAACATGCAAACAAAAATGTTCTGCTGCTGAAGCTTTCTTGAGAATTGCAGTTTTACTTCTCCATGAAAAAGAGCTATTTTTCATTCTGATGAGTGAAAGATCTGCTCATTAGAACACACTCTGAAAATTTTATTTGGAAAGTCATTAATTGCTCCTAGTTCAAATCCACGTCAAACGTTTTTAGGGTGATTTCAGAGACAAGACCCATTGAGATTTCCAATCAGTGGATTTTCCTGCCGAGGAAGTGAAGGTCTTGGAGTACCAAGAAAAAGCCGTGCTAGACAATGCATAATGGCTTGAAGCTGAGAAATATGTTGAGACCCAACGTAGTGTGTTCAAGGATGCTGAAGAGCTTTCAAAAAGGTGCTGGATACAGAGCTCCTGGAGCTAGGCAAACTTCAAGATCAAGCTATGCAAACTGCTCAAGCTATGCTTGACCACATAATTTTCTTGGATAAATTTTTCCACTGATGTTTACTATCCTGCCTCTCTAAGCCTAAACCCTGAACCCACACACTACTATGTCTTATAGGATGAGATCGGTTTCTTCTCGGATGAACTTCAACAACTTACTAATTACTTATGCTCCAAGCCCTAAACTCTAAATCCTAAACCCTAAACCCTAAACCTACACACTGCTATGTCATATAGGATGAGATCGGTTTCTCCCCAGATGAACTTCAACAGCTTACTAATTACTTATGCTCCAAACCCTAAACCCTAAACCCGCACACTACTGTGTCTTGTAGGATGAGATCGGTTTCTCCCCGGATGAACCCCAATAGCTTGCTAATTACTTATGCTACAACTTCATCACTGGACCCTAAACCTTAAACCATGGCTGCAATACGCCGTCTCCCAGCAGCCCACTGTCAGCAGCACACTACTATGTCTTATAGGATGACATTGTTTCTCCCTCGATGAACTTCAACAGCTTACGAATCACTTATGCTCCAAACCCTAAACCCTAAACCTACACATTGCTATGTCATATAGGATGAGATCGATTGCTATGTCTGGAAAGTGTAGCACTGAAAATAGTTGGTGAAATCTATCAATTACACCGCAGATTATGAGGGTGCAAACCCAAGGTGCTTATTGATTTCTATCGCACTTCAGACTTATGGAAGAGCTCGAACTTTCTTCCTAACTACCTTGTACTCTTCATCATCATCGGAATCTTGCTCAAGAGTATATTTGATATCCTTCTTTTGGCTGTTTTGAAGATGCTTGGTATAACACAGGGACGGGTGAAAGTCAGTTTGAGCATGTTTTGCAAATAGAACACAGTTTGAAAGGCATTTTTACGGGCTTCATACTCGAACACCCAAGGAAGCAACATTCCTTTCATTTGGATGTATGGCCAGGAAGCTCTTAGAACTCCATAAATCATAATATGGATGACAGACTAGGATTTTGTAATAAGTCCTAACACCACAGTAGGGCAAACACTAACTGATCCACCCAACCTTGCCTACTCCCTGATATAGAGTAAGCCCCTCCTAGCCCAGTGTGAGGACTGGTAGCATGCAACTGCCAAGTGTCGGCCACGTGGTACCGACGTGGCCGACTGCACGTCGGGACCCAACTGGGGGCCCTGTCCTGCTGACAGGGTCCCTAGACTGTGTTAGGCCCGCCATGGCTATGGACCGTGCTGGGACACACTACTCACACTGTCTTGCCCTGTTGGTCGTGTACGCTGGACACGACCCTGACTGTGGTATCTGACCTATCTGTGTTCTCTAGGGTTCGGCACTGGTCACGAGCTCGTAACACTCCCTCCCCCTTAAGAACCGTCTTGGTCCTCTAAGACAAAGTCTGGAAAAATCTTGCGAAGGACGCTGCCTCTTTCCCAAGTGGCATCTCAACAGGCTGATCATTCCACTTAACCAGATATTCTCGGTATAGAGTATGACGAGTCTGTGTCTCTCTACTATCAAGAATCTCCTCTAGTTCATGTGGAGGTTGTTGAGGATCCGATGGGAGAACTAGAACACTGTTCCCTACCAGATTGTCTGATCTGGTTAAGGCTTTTCGTAACTGACTTACATGAAAGACTGGAAAAACCTTACTGCTGTGTGGGAGTTCTAGTTCATAGGTGACCTCGCCTAGTCTCCTACTGATGGTAAAGGGACCACAATACCTTGGAGACAACTTAGCACACACTCCTGATTTGAGGGTTTTAGAGTCAACTGAGACTCTCAAGTAGACTTTCTCACCAGTGGAGCACATCCCGTCTGTGTGGATCTGCATAATGCCTGGCTCGATTCTGGGACTGCCTAATGCTACGATACTCCTCCCAATTAGTCTGCTTCTTGCTGACGTATGCACAAAGCATATCCTCCAGCACTTGATTTACCCTTTCTGTTTGACCGTCCGTTTGTGGATGGTCGGTGGTACTCATATTAAGTTTAGTATGGAGATGATGGAATACTGCCCTCCAAAAATTTCCAGTAAACTTACTGTCCCGGTCGCTGACTATGCCGGAAGGTAGACCGTACAATTTAAATAGCCCGTCTACAAACAACCTCGCTAACTCTGGAGCTCTAACGGTTGTTTTGGTCGGAATAAAATGAGCCATTTTGGTCAGACGGTCAACTGTGACCCATATAGCATCATTACCCTTTTGGGTTTTAGGCAGGCCTACTATAAAATCCATGGAGATACTCTCCCATTTACCAGTTGGTATTTCTAAGGGATGCAACAACCCTCCTGCCTTTAAACGCTCTGCTTTATTTACTTGACATTTCTGGCAACTGGTTACGTACTGGTGGACGTCCTTTTTCATACTGGGCCAGAAAAATTGCCTACGAAGAAGCTCATAGGTCTTTTGTATGCCTGGGTGTCCCGCACTAGGATTGTCATGACATTCATATAGGACCTGCTGCCTATAATCCTCTGAATTGGGGACACATACTCTATCTCTATAGAGCAAGTACTCATCCTGAATGGAATACTGTTTCCATTTGAATCCTTGAGTCAACTGACCCTCAACCACTGGGGTTTGCTTGGGTAATACAGGCTCAGAATCCTCAACGTCATCTGACGACGTATACTCGGACTCATCATCATCCTCAACGGAAGCTGCCGTATTCTTGGATGAACCGGCACTAGCCCCGGGAACTGGTTCTGGAGTCTGTAACTGTCTGTTCTGGACTGAGTTCCAGATAATAGAGAAGAGTGCATCATGCTGGCATTTCCCTCTCAAGGACTCGAGTAACTCATTACGAATCTGAGTAAAACTCAGCTCGTTTATCATAGGCATTCTGCTAAGGGCATCTGCTATTGTATTGAATTTTCCACGTCTATATCTGATAGACATGTCAAACTCTTGCATCAACTCTGCCCAACGAGCTTTCCGACCTCTAAGCTCAGGTTGATTGCAAAGGTATCTGAGACTCTCATGGTCTGTCAGGACCTCAAAGTTGGCACCATACAAATAATGCCTCCAAGTCTTAAGGGCATGGACTATAGAAAAGAGTTCCTTTTCATAGGCACTGTACCTAGTCTGAGCTGGCTCGAGTTTTTTACTCTCGAACGCAACTGGTCGTCCACCCTGAGTTAGCACAACACCTACTGCAAAGTCGCTAGCATCTGTTTCGACCACAAATGGCTGATTGGGGTTGACGACTTTTAAAACTGGTGGTGTAGCTAAGGCTGTTTTGAGAGCAGCAAAGCGCTCCTGCTGTGCGGACTCCCAAATGAATTCCTTTCCCTTCCCCTTAAGAAGATTTGTCATAGGAACTGCTATCTGAGCATATTCCTTGACAAATCGTTTGTAATATCCCGCCAGACCAAGAAAGATCTGAAGTTCCAAAATATTCTGAGGTCTCAGCCAACTGAGTATGGCTTTAACCTTATTTGGGTCCATCTTAATCCCATCTGAAGAGATAATGTGACCCAAATATGCTACTTCTTCAACGAAGAATTCACACTTGGATTGTTTAGCATAGAGCTTATGCTTTCTGAGCAGTCGAAACACCTTTCTGAGGTGTTGTAGATGCTCCTTCCTCGTTTTGCTGTAAACGAGGATGCCATCTAAAAATACGACTACAAACTTACCCAAGTATGGTCTTAGGACACTGTTCATCAAGGTCATAAAGGTAGCTGGAGCATTTGTGAGCCCAAATGGCATCACCTTAAACTCATAATGACCGTGACGAGTCCTAAAAGCTGTTTTCGAGACATCTTCCGATTTTATACGGACTTGATGATATCCCGATCTGAGGTCTACTTTGCTGAAAAACTTAGCCCCGGGGAGTTGGTCAAACAACTCGTCTGCCCGAGGCATAGGGTATTTATTCTTAATTGTGACTTTATTGAGGGCTCTGTAATCTATGCAAAGACGCATAGACCCCTCTTTCTTTTTCACCAATAGGACTGGTGAGGCCCATGGTGAACTATTGGTCTGAATTTGGCCTTTCCCAAGATAATCTGTTAACTGCCTAGTTATTTCTTCATCCTCTGTTCGGCTGACCCGATACGGAGGTTTAGAAACAGGTGCTGTACCTGGTACTAGGTTTATTACATGATCTACCTCTCTGCTAGGTGGTAAACCATGTGGCAAATCTTCAGGAAAAACATCTTTAAATTTAGACAATAAAGTTTCTAATTTACTGATTTTCTGCTGAATAGAACTGGAAATAGAAATTTCAGGAATAAACTGAAAGTCACATAAGAATACCTGATGGTCTTCGTCTCCGATTAGCTGACAGAGCTCTGAACTGCAGACCATAGGACTATTGGGAACATCATGCTCCCCATGCAACTGGATCTCTCGGCCTTTATGCTGAAAGCTGAGGGTGTTCTCCTGATAGTTTTTGTGGAGGGAAGGTCCTAAACTGTAGAGCCAATCTCTCCCGAGAACAATATCTGTTCGATCCAGGTGCATTATTAGAAAGTTTATTTCATCTTGGTACCCCTGAATACCAAGATTTAACTTACTTACCATAGTTTCCCATATTTTTTTATCGTCACCCTTAGCTAATGAAACTATGTACCTATGCTGACTAGGTATTTCTGGTAGTTTAAGCTTTTTAACCAGGGTGTAGTTGATGAAATTATGGGTTGCCCCATCATCAACCATAACTCTTACTGACTGGTTACCAACTTTCCCATGCATACGTACTAGGTCATGCGGCCCAAAGCTGAAGGGTCTCGCTAGCATTGCAGAGGTCAGCTGGCAACAATGTTCATGATCTTCATGATACACTTTGATCTCGGAAGCTGCCGAGTCACTGGGGAAACATACAATCTGAACAAGATAAACTTGTTTTTTATCTTTCTTATCTTTTTTAGTGAAAGGCCCCTTGGGACACTGTCTGACTGTGTGTCCCTTGCCCATACACACAAAGCACAAACGTTCTTGTTTGGCTTTCTCAAAATCATCTGGTTTTAAGGGCTGTATGAGTGAAGGGCGTTTCTGAGGAGCTTCACCTTTAAATTTATCTTCTTTCTTTCTTTATAAAAATTTCTTTTTAAATTGAAAGTCTTTCTGAGGAGGCTGCTTAGAAAGTGGTTGTTGTCTCGCCCTCTTCCTACCCACTGAATCATCGTAGATTTGAGCATATCTGAGAGCTTGCTCAAGGGTAGTAGGCGAGTTTCTTTGGACCTCTACTTTATATTCATCTTTGAGGCCACGGACAAATCCCCTGATTTTCTGATAATCATCCATATTTTTAATTTTTAAAATTGCTTCTCGATACTGCGAGATATATTGGATGAGGGATTTATCCATTATTGTTCTTTCCCAGGCTTCCCAGGCTCTATCTAGTTCATTTTCTGGTAGAAATTCTCTTAGGAAAGCTTCTTCAAAAGCTTTCCATGACCGGGGAGTCTGCCCAGTCTCATGGAGATTTAACTACCACTTATAGGCCATAGGCCCTAAGGAAAGACTGGCCTCAATTGCTTGCAAATGGTCAGGGGTCTGTTTAAGAGCATGAATGTTCTTCCATTTGCTGAGGAAGGTTTGTAGAATGTTTGCATTTCTATCCTTCTCTTCCCCATTAAAAGTAGGAGGTTTTAAATCTTTAAAAACACTGGGGTGAGACCGTAAAGTCTCACCCGAAACTGATGGAAGTGGAGAAGGGGATAACTGAGAAGTGGAGGGAAGGCTTCCTTTCGCGGAACTCAAAATCAAGTTTTTGAGTTTAGCGAACGAGTCGTCCACACTAGACTTGAAATTGGCTAATGCCAACTTCAGTTCATCCACTTCTGTTACCAATTGGAGAAACTGCTCCTTGGTAACCAGTTCGTCGAGTTCTTCGGCGAACTATTCCTGTTCTTCCACTTCCATGGGTTCCTTCCCTTTTCTGTAAGCCAAGGCTTCTGTTTCAAGTTCGTCGAAGCCTCTCTCCGGGGGTTGATCAGGTCCCTGAGGAGTCAAAAACAGATGTACCAAATCCGAATTTGTGAAGGCCTCTGCTCGTTAAACTGCCTGTTCTGAAAAATCAAATTCCAAGCTTAAACTGTAAGCAAAAAAACTAAATTTGATTTATTGTAGACCCTCGCTTACTGGCCAACAGTTCTATGGGCCCACCAACTCCAGATTTATGGCCTAAAAATCATCTACAACCCTGATTTTGTTGACTTACTACCCTCGCTATCTGTCTTTCAGATCTGTGGCTACTGAAAATCAGACTAAAGGTCCTCAAACGAATTCCAAAACTCAGGATTTCAGAAGATATTATCAGTGCTGGATCTGTACTAGCTTTCCTCTTGAATTTCCGCTCAGATTACAGTGTTTTACACTCAAAAATCAGAAGTAATTATCTGATTTTGCAGCGATGGAACTACCCGTGAATCAGTCTGGTTCGAATTCTGTCAAAAAAGCAAGTAAATCCACCAAGATTTCCTCAGTAGGAGACTGTTCCTACAGCGCTGGCCCTGCTCCTCTACTTTTTGAGAACTTGAAGAAGTTCTGAGCAATCTAGCTACTTTCTCCACTGCTGAAAACTGAATTCCCTAGGATGGAGATGGCTCTGATACCAGTGTAATAAGTCCTAACACCACAGTAGGGCAAACACTAACTGATCCACCCAACCTTGCCTACTCCCTGATATAGAGTAAGCCCCTCCTAGCCCAGTGTGAGGACTGGTAGCATGCAACTGCCTGTCGGCCACGTGGTACTGACGTGGCCGACTGCACGTCGGGACCCAACTGGGGGCCCTGTCCTGCTGACAGGGTCCCTAGACTTTCTTCCTGACTATCTGAAGGCTTGTACTCTTCATCATCATCAGAATCTTGCTCAACAATATATTTGATATTCTTCTTTTGGCTGTTTTTGGAGATGTTAAGAATTGAGTTGTGTCAGCTAGCACTCACAATTTGGCACAATCATCTGTATTCCTTTCACATATCTGCCTGATTCCATAGCTCGAGGGAAACAACTGCAACAAAGCTGCTGCTCACAATCTTAAACCTCAAGGCTCTCCAAGTTCATAGCTGGTCTTTGCACAGTGTAGCTTCATCTCAACATTCAGACCAAGATATACCACATCAGATCATATTTTCACCCTGAAATCCATCATTGAGGAGGCTAAGGCCAGGAGAGAGCGTGTATACTGCTGCTTTGTGGATTTCTGCAAGGCCTTTGACTCTGTGCCTCGACATCTACTGATACAGAGACTTCGGGACCGTGGCCTCCAGGAGGATATCATATAGGCAGTTGTGGCATTGTACAGACGAGTTATTGGTCATATCCGAGTATCAGGAGTTGTATCACCAGAGATAGAGAGTACCATTGGGGTTAAGCAGGGATGTCCTCTCTCTCCTACACTCTTTGGTCTATATATAGACGAGCTTGAGCAGGTTATACAAATAGAGGGAGGTGAGGGATGCACATTGGGTGCCTCGTTATCGCTATCCTATTATATGCTGATAATGTGATTTTGCTTTCGAGGACGAGGGAAGGTCTGTAGCGGCATCTTGACGCGCTTCACTCTTTTTGTACTCAGTGGGGATTATCAGTGAATGTGGCCAAAACCAAAGTTATGGTATTTAACACCTCCAAATCCTTCATGATGCGACAGGTGCTTCTATGGGAGGAGCATCCACTTGAGGTAGTTGACTCCTACACATACCTAGGTGTGATATTTCTGGTCCCACTTTCAGCATGCGATAGGCGGCATTTTCCCGGCTACGGAAGGGTTATGCATCGTTGGTAGATTTGGAGAGATTATGTTTCAGCTCACATGTTAGAGATGCGACTAGTAAGTGCCGACTCTTTGACACTATGGTCGTTCCTTCAGCTCTATACGCATCAGAGACATGGAGTACTGGCTTGACGGCTACCGAGTGGGCGCGCATCTCACGACTTCAGATTCATTTGCTCTCTCGGATGATACGGGCTAAGCCCTCTATCCCACATCATATTATATTGGCAGAGTTTGCCGCCCCCCCTATTCAGATAGAGGCACTGTTCCATATTGTCACATTCATACAGCGCCTGGAGGATCTCCAGGGTAGAGGCACACACTATGCTGCAGCAGCTTCTTCGTCCTCCCAGCACCGACACTTTGAGGGACACTCCTTTTCGTGGTATTCCCAGGCCTGTCGTCTCCTCTCCACATTGAGTATTCACATTACGGATCTACCAGCTGGTACTCATCAGTATATTAGAGGATACCTATACAGGGCATATCTTCAGAGCACTTGGCAGGATTCATCTGGGGTGAAGACGGAGTTTTATCGGGCACATTTTCTATCTCGGGATCCTGCTGGGTATCCCATTGTACCCAGATACCTAGTGGACAGTATCTCACACAGACTGCGGATAGTGATGGGTCAGCTCCGGGTTTCCTCTCACCAGTTAGCCGTTGAGACTAGCAGATACAAGGGCATCCCGAGAGATGCACGGATTTGTAGTATGTGTGACCTACATGATATAGAGGATGAGTTTCATCTTCTCTTCAGATGCCCAGCTTACTATGAGATTCGAGGGAGATACTACTGCTTGTTTCGAGATCATCCATTTGCACTCTCGTGTCTAGCTGGCGCGTTCGGGACCCGGACGCGTATTTAAAAAAAAAAAACAGAAAACAGGCCGCGCTCAAAACGCGCGAGCACGAGAGAGAGAGAGAGAGAGAGAGAGAGAGAGAGAGAGAGAGAGAGAGAGAGAGAGAGAGAGAGAGAGAGAGAGATGGTTTAGGGTATAGGGTATAGGGAGGGAGGGACACAACGAGAGAGATAGAGACAAAGAGAGAGAGAGAGAGAGAGAGAGAGAGAGAGAGAGAGAGAGAGAGAGAGAGAGAGAGAGAGAGAGAGAGAGAAAGAAAGAAAGAAAGAAAGATTTTATTAATGTCCTTGAATACCCTAAGGTACATAGGACTAAGAAAAGGTACATGTCAAGTGTGCACATAGGAGCTTAAAGCTCAATCATCTATAAAACTAAATAATTGCAAATACAATGCATAAAGACAGCTGGCCCAGTCAGGATCCAATAGCCTGGAATCATATATCACGATGCCCATCAGCATGAAAGAAATGGTGGATGGTATGTGGTGTCAGTGCCCTCGTCTTCCCTCTGCAAGTAGAAAGCCAGCAAAATCCCTCAATGCAAGGAAGTCCTCTCTCAGGACTCTCATGTGTCTCAGTAAGTATAAGGATATCCCCTGTAGTACAAAAATCTCTAAAGTCTCCTGCTGTAGCTGAAGAATGGATACCATTGTAGTTCCATAAACTTAACCACAATGCTTTTGTGAGGGCCCCCAAACCGCTCCTAAGTCCGGGGGGCCCAAATCCCTATGCCTCAGATTTTTGGGGGTCAATGTATCGGGCCTTACCATCCCGATAGATCACCCTTTTTCCCAGTGCTTTGGCTTCACTGAAAACCTTCCTCCTTTCGGCAACTTGCATAGGTGTGAGATCATCATCCATGAAGACAAGGGTACCTCTCAGTCTAGCTCGTAGCCTAAGGACAGCTTGCCGCTCCTCTATTCCCGTATGATGAGTGTAGTTGGATCTCTTTTAGTTCTCCACGCTTTTTCCATTCCATTGTGATGGTGGGAAAGTGTATCCGTGAGGAAACTGGATGCTTCGGTAATTGGAGCCTTAGTATTTTCAATTCCTAGCACCCGCACATTCAGAGATTTATACTTCCGCATTTCTTCTTCGGATATGGTGGCTGAGATGACGCTATTGAAAGTGTGTTAGTAATTGGAGCCTTAGTATCTTCAATTCCTCGCACCCGGACATTTAGAGAGAGAGAGTCACATAACCCTGCGGTGGAGTGACTGAACCCTACGGTACCCGGACGCCAGCGTGCTGTGAGGCCCTTTTGGTCGAGATGGCAGAGCGCATACCAGTTGACGTGAGCGTTTGCTCTTTATCCGTTTGCTCGCAATTTAGGCTTGTTTTGTGTTTTTCATAGTTTATTTTAATCGTGGTATATTGCTTGACGGGCTTCTTTGTGTGCAGAGGGAGAAGCTATTGGAAGATGTCCGCAGGCACAATGAACGACATCGGAAGCAAGAGGCAGACATTGCAGAGATGCTTTGACAGGCTCGGCAGAGACATCCGGAGCCGGAGCCCCCTCCCCAGCTGTTGAGGTGGATTTGAATGAGAAGATTGGGGTGAACTTCACACGACGACAACTCATCATGGTCAGGGAAAGGGCGGCCATCCGTCGGGGTAACCAGGAGGCAGAGCGAGAGCGACAGAACAATGCACCTGAAACGGGCGAGGAGTCAGTAGAGGACTCGTAGGAATGCTAAGAATAGATAAGGTCCCGCTGTATGTGGCAGACTCTTTCTATATAATTTTCGGCAATAAATGAGGCGGCATATAGTTAGACAACAGTTTACAAACACACCCAGCCGTATGTGGCGGGATGTGTAATGTTTTTTTGATACATCTCTTACATTAATATACAGTATGCTTTTTTGCGCAACATGCGCCTGGTTTTGTGAAACGCGATCTTTGTACTCTTAACATAATGTATGTATGTGTTTAACATATGTAATATCAGTAATGAGCTGAAAATCAGAGAGAGAGAGAGAGAGAGAGAGAGAGAGAGAGAGAGAGAGAGAGAGAGAGAGAAAGAAAGATCTTTATTAATGTCCATGGAATACCCTAAGGTACATAGGACTGAAAAAAAGGTACATGTCAAGTATGCCCGGTGGGAGCGTGAAAGCTCTACCACCTAAAAGAAACAAGATTACAGTAAAACAAGAAATAGTGCTAGGCTCAAGGAGAGTCAAGCATCATAGATGTCTCTCTGCTTGTGAAAAAAAATGATGTAAAGTATGTTGTGGCACTGTCTCTGAGCGAGCTGCGTCTCTGTCGTTGAGTGGATGATCAGTGGTGTCTATGTTGTCGTGAAGCTGTAGGCTATGGCCTGCGGGCTGGCTGTCTCTCTGGTCGACGACACTGTCTCTGCCGTCTATGTATCGTGGCATTTGGAATCTCAGCCTCTCCATCAAAATCACTACTCTCCTGCCTCTGTCTCCGGTGGGATAGACACTCCTGTATGCTCAGCTGTTATCAAGGGGGAGGTGTCAGCATCAAGACTTGCCATACGCAAATCTATCATCTCCTGGATCATCAACGCAACACATCTGGAGTCCTCATACGATATCAAGCCAACGTCCCAAAAAAAAATTTAAAAAAAGATGGGCGCGTCCGACCCCGCGTTCGGGGTTGGTACGCGTCCGGGTGCGAACGCGGGACGCGGACGCGAAAAGCCCGCATTCGCCCCGGACCCTCATGTCTGAATTATATATATCCAGAGAGTCATGAGTCTTCCCGTTCCACGTTATCCACACATAACCTTACTCTCTTCTCAGCAGCTTCATCACTAGGGTCATCAGGTATCATGGTACTCTCAGGCTTCTCGTCTCCTACGTACATATGGCATTGATATTTGGGATCTACCAGAGGGATCCCATCAGTACATCAGGAGAGTTATTTATCGTGGATTTTCTTTAGTGACATGGCAGGGTCATCTTGGTGTGAAACCGGACTTCTACCATTCTAGTTACCTAGTGCAGCTGGACAGTGCTGGGGGTCCCAGTTTTACCTCGTTACTTGGATAGTGGACTCTCACATTGCCTCAGATTTTTTTTTCTGGGATTCCCCAGTCACATTGCGTTCACTTATTTCAGATGTAGATCCTTGGTGTGCAGCCTTGATGCTGCATGAGATGTTCCTGCTCCGTAAAGATATTTGACCATAAGCTTCATTCCTGTTTATTGTAATTTGGGCAAAGAGAAAAGCAGTAACAGTTTTTGCTATCTTTCAAACACAAATGTGCTTCCAATTCCAACTTATTAATCAGGAGGCTCAATCATGTAGCAAAGTCTGCATAGAAGTGAAGTTCGTAATGGAGGTCTGCTATATACTCTGATTGCTATTAAATCTAAAAGTTACTGATCCTCTTTCCTTTTACATAATACCAAATGACATATTTATGAGCAGAATCAATTTCGAAAAGTAGCATTGCCTTAGAAGAGTGTTTTCCATGATGAGTGAAATTAGGAGGAAGCAATAAGTAAGATCATATGTTGAAAGTTGAAATCAAATAACAAAAGCTTAGCCACTGTCCTGCATGATTCAATTGTACGTTTTCTACTGTTATTGCATAGTTTAGGGTGTCAGTTAAACAGCTTTTCTTTTGACTAAATTTGCTCAATCTGTCAGAAGTTCATGGAGTTTTGGATGCAATTGCCAAAAACCTGGAAAATCTGAATGAAGTTTCGGGAGATGCTGAGAGAAATGAGAAAGCTGTGGGTATTGATGCTCTTGGGCAAATTGGAACATGTGTGTATTTCTATATCTGCTCATTTATAAGGAGCAATCCTTGAAGAACTAGATGCACGAGTTCTTGTTTGGCTATGTTTGGACTTGATGGGCTCTAATGGCTTGACATAAACAGCTCGTGAAGGAGCTGAGCTACTTTTGCATCGCCCGAAACCTGTCGCCTCGTATATCGTCAGAGCTGCTTTTGTAGACAGACAAGGCAGCAGCATAGAAGTGGTATATGCTAATTCTGTTCATGCCTTTGGTCGAGAAATGAAGAATGGTGCAGCATTTGCCATTTATCTATGCAATGTTAGTCTGAAAGTTTACTGCTAAGTGGTTGGTTATGTGTTCTCATTGTTTTACTTAATAATTTTTCAGTGTCTAATATAAGAGTGATCAATAAGTGTGTCACATATCCTCAAAAGGCAGTTCTGTGAGGTTGGCATGTATCACAGCCAATGCAAAAAACATGAAAAATAGGTCAACCTCAAAGTGATGTTCACTTTTGGACAGCATGTAAGATTCGTAGGAATAAAAAAGTGACTACAGCCAGCTCAACTTCTCCAGATACTTTGTGCTTCAGCACTAGGGGTTCACCTCAATACAGTCAATTTCTTTGTTTACTTTGTATTCTGTGAGTATAAAGAATGCTTGGCACCGCGTCCCAATTTGACATAAATCATTTGGTCCCGTCGCTTGTCAATGACTTTCATGACTCACATGTATGCAGAATACTTGTTAATCCACTTTGCCCAGGCAACAGTTTTGTTCTTGAAAACCATTTTGAGTTGATTTTCTAGTTGACACATCTACTTTATAATTATCATTCTGACATGGAAGAAAGCAACTCTTTATTTTTTTGTAAAGAGTGCTACTTCGTCACTATTGAGGAACCTTCACCCCACATGTGTCAGTTATATTTGATGAGTAAACTGGATTTAGCTGGGGTTGGGGAGGCTTAAATGATTGTGTCATGAGTGAGCATCCGAGAAGCCCAAGAAGACCGTGAAAATGTGAACAATATCCACTCTTATCTTAGAGAATTCAGGAGAATAAAGGTCGTGTAGAGTGCCCCTAGAAGAACTGATACTTTCATGCCCACTATTGTCTGACCTTGGATTTATATCCCATAAGGGGGTCAGAGGGCCTAGCTTGACCTGTGAATTAATTGTGATTATGAGGGGTTGGGACCCTCATGGTACTAAATAAGAATTAATGGTTGAGGCCTAAAACCCCTGATGGTGGATTTATATGGAACTAGCAATGACTCATCGGTAGTAGCTGATGTGGCCTAGTTAGGCTGTTGATGTGTCCTAGTGAGGTGTCTCATTTCACTCCTACTTGAGGGAGGGTCGTGGAGGGTATAAGTATACCTATAGGCCTCCCTTTGGTGATCATAATGACCTATTCCTAGTGGTACATAGCTTGGGGGCTAGATCTGTTCGATCTAGGATTGGTTGGGTTGGTTAGGTCCACCATCCATTCTTTTTTGTTTCCTTGGTCTTAGGATCCTAGTTTGGATCCTTGGGTAGGACTTGAAAGATACCAACTGGTTCGTGAGCTCATAAGATAAGTGCTAGTACAATGCCCTGAATGATACTGCTGAGATTATTTCATTGTACATATAATCAAATCATTCTTTACTTGCACTATGTAAGGGATAAAGTTCTCGATCTAGTACCTTTCTAAGCGTACAAGGTCCTTTCTTTCCTTTTGAGCCATCATGTCATTCAAACCTCATCAAGTATTTGAGAGGGATTATTTTCTAGAAACTGGATACGTTGACTTGTCATTAATTTTAGCAATGTTGCACCCTATAGGGAGCTCTTCCATTCAAAATAGAAATATTAGACTCCAAGCTCACAAGATTGAGGCAAAGTTGACTGTTGCACTATGTCCGAACTCCCAGACCATGCCTTTTATAGATTATATCCAAAGATGCAGCCCACGTTCTGGAACGCGATCCGGAACGCGTTCAACACAGATTATATCATAGTTGTAGCAGATCGCGATCAGCTTCCAAAACATTCCGGAACATCAACGATCCACGACCCGGATTGCCAAGAAGTAATAATGGCTATTTTCTTCTCTTGATAGTTTAGTTAGTGTTAAATGAACTCAGAAACCATTAATCAATGCACGAAAGAACAACTTACTAATAAACTGGAAAGAGGCAAAAATAACATTGCATAGAGGCTATAGCTGTATTGATCCAGTCAATTACAGATAGAGATACACTGCAAACCAAAAGTGACGGTGGAGTGAAAACAATCAACTTTACAATCTTTCTTGATCCAACTAAATGGGAAGGTACCTAAGACTACAGAAACTTCTGATGGTTGATCAACATAGGAGAGAGTGCTACAAGCAACACACATTCTGCCTTTATAGCACAAGTCTATATGCCTTCATAGAACGGTTTTGGGAGCTCAAGTCAAGGATTGTTTGTAGGTTGTGTAAGGCTGAATTTCTACCACTTGTCAGATCCAAGTTCTAGAGAAAAGAATCAGGTCATTTATCCTTGTCATGATTTCTAAACTATTGGCAGTTTATCCGTAAAATAGGCCATTAAATGTTCTTTCACAAGTTCATCCTTATCCTCGCTCATCATCCATGAGTTTGGGACCCAATTAGCATTAAGAGTGATAATCACTTGCAATAGCTCACAATTCCAAATGGGCTTTTCTCAGTATGCAGTGTGCAATTATTTAGCAACCTACTACTGATACTAGTATACCTCCACTCTTTTTTACAATTGTCTTGAAAAACTTTCAAGGAGAAGGAAATAAATTTAAGGCAAATAGAAAAAAGCAAAAAATTCCGAAACAAATAATAATTATTTTTTTGCATTATGATAAACCCTACCCTAATTTCTGGAGCTTGATCTGGATAGTGATCGTGCTCCAGATCACGTTTTGGAACGTGGCTTGCAAGTATGGAATATATAAACCTACAACAGTATTGTCTATGCATGACACGTCTATGTGTGTTTAGCTATGAATCAACCTATTATTGCACGTTCTCATGCATTCCTATCTCCTTGCCAATGAGATTTTGCCTCATGTTACCAAATATCATGCAACCCAACAGCTCGCTTACCAATTATTTGAATCTTGAAAAGAAACCTGGTTCTTGGATGAAGTTTTGCAATGTATGATAGAAAACCAGTTCAATTCACATCAAAAAGCAAAATATACCTAGAAAAATGTGTAGCATAATCGAGACAATGTGCAAGTTGGTTAAATATACACTGGAGTACAGAACATTTACATGATTACAGCAACCGATGAAAGTGTAGGTTCAAAAGTTCATTGAAAAAGCAACAAAATTGAATAGTCAAGGTTGTGTGACTGGAACAAAACTTTAACATACATAATAAGTAGAAAACTAGTTAGAACTTGTATAGGTTCTTGTTAGAACTAAATTAGTGGTCTAAAGCTAAGGTGGTGAACCCCGGACGTGGGGGCGTCCGGACGCGGACGCGGACGCACCAGGGGTGCGTCCGGGTCTCCGGATGCGTCCGCTATTTTCTTTTTTTTAATTTTTTTGATTTTGTGTTAAGAAAAAAAAAAATGTACGCGTCCGACCCTGCGTCCGGGGGTCGGACGCGTCCGGGTCCGGACGCCGGACGCGGATGCGGAATGCCCGCGTCCGGCCCGGACCCTCATGTCTGGTCTAAAGTAAGTCAAATACATTCATGCTAGAAGTAAACTCTGATTCAATGGTTCCTTCAAGGTAGCCTGAACTTCATTTTTCTGCTGGTTGAGAGTTGTCATTAAGAGACAGTTGTTGCAAATATAGCTTTTAACTTTAACAAGGTAGCCGAAAGTCAAATATCATACAATGAAGTCCTTGCAATGGTTTGTGAAAGAAAATGTCAATTTATAGATGCCTGCATGGCTGCAAATAGAGCTTTTTCATCCAGAGGTAACTAGTAAACTTAAGCTTTAAGAGCATCTGGTGCAAAATGTCTCCTCCACCTGTGAGCCTCTGTATAATCGCTCTCTTTGTTGTTGCTGCAATTCCTTAGCCTCATCTTCCCTCTCTTGTCTCCACCTCCTCTGTGTGGACGCACTTGATCAAGAACCCTTAATTTTAAGGCAATATGCTATGCATGCACATGTATGAACTAAAAAAAGCTTGATGAAAGTACAAAAACATAAAGGAAATAACATTTCTCAGTTCATGTAGTGATCCTTGTGCAAACATATGAAAGAGGTGAAGGGTGGATGGAAGGTAGGAGGCCGAGTATAAGGGAAGAGCCTGGGAGTGGAAAAGAGTCCAGGGAGAAGTTAGCAGGTCGACAAAGGGGTTTTTTCTGCGTTAAGCTCTTTATAATTTCTGAAGAAATTGAATCTGGTTCAATGTTATAGCCCATAAGAAGATCATATCCTTTTCAATAAAAAGATACTTTGTTTCAATTGTTCTGCATTCATGATTCTTGTATTTTATCGTAAATCCAATTAGTATTTGCATTGCCGTCATGTTGTGGTAGTTCAAAGTTTAAAATGATATCCATCTAAAATTTTGAGTCTGGAGTTTGGGCTTCGAGCTCACAGCTTTGCCATAATAGGAGAGCCAGTGTGGATGGATTTTCTTAATTTGCCTGCCCGCAATACTTTCTCTCTTTGAAATGACAATGTCATAACTAGCTTTTATTTCAAGTTTTTATTTTTAATATTCCCAATATACAGTGAATTAGTCATTCCCAATGTACAGTGAATCAGTCTCGGGTCCTTGTATCCTACAAGATCCAACTCACAACTCTTTAGAAATTTGGTGCCTTGCTTGTTCTCTTTTTTGCATCCTGCTACGAGAAAACTAGATATTCAGGATGATGAGAGTATCCATCTTTCATTCTTAACATACAATGAATGTAGTATTGCAATGCATGACAAGATCAGTCTTGATTGTGAACATATCTTGTCTCCACATAATGTTTTTTTTCCTTATTTTTTTTTGGGTGGAAATGTCCCTCAAATGTACGTCTTGCCTTCCACATTCCGTACAGTTCACATTCCGCATGAAATTTGGCACAACATCGTCTTGTATGCTACGGAACTATGAACTGAATCAATCTAAATCGTGACAAGCTGCATTGTTGCAGCTTGTCAAGCCATCAAAATTACTACTAACATCCCTTACTTTTCTTACTCTTCAATGCCACTACTTAGGATTGCTAAAGCTGCCTGTAGTGCCCTGACTTAGCAGCACAACCTTGGAACAGTGTTTTAGCAACACTTATGTGAGTTATTAAATTGTGATGACCGACATACTAAATATGCATAATGCTTTCCATTCTCTCTTATCAAATTGTGTTTGCTTCACATTATCACGTGGTAGAGCACCCTCCTCATCTGCCGACCAATCACCACATCCCATAACTCACTCATCACTAACAATTTATCATTTCATATTTGCGCATTGGAAATTTTTACCTCAAGTATACTTGCCTCCAGTATCATGAATGCTTCTAGCTTTACACTCATTTTAACGGATTAATGACCAGCATCAGCTTGTGACTGAAGGAGAGGACATAAGTTGTCACTCCAACTATGCTTGACTGTCCTTAATCAAACAAAATAATAGGCAATCCAGTTTTCTACGGGTTCAAGTTCTGGTTGATCATCAGGAAATCAGTCCAACATTGTCTCATTGAAACAATGTTTAAGTTTTAAGCTTTTACTTTAATAGAAGGAAATTATATTCACGATTCGGGACTATCCCACATCAAACTGCCTTATAGTGAAGGGTTAGACATTACAAATGAAGATCCAAATTACAAAACTTAATTTTGACATGTTGTCTCCCTTCACTGCACATCTGTCTCCTTCAAAAAAATTTGAACTTTCAACAAAACTTCACCTTGAAGTTTGTGTACTTTGTAGCATTATTATCACTTCATTTGACAGAATGCCACTTTCAAAGACAGTAGCTCAATTTTGTAGGAAAATAAGTGAAAGCTAAACTGAACTACCAGCAGGTAGTAAGTATGTAGCTAAAATTTGAATAGACAGAAGAGATAGGTATAGTAACTATTGCTCAAATCAATATTGCAGCAGGGAGCCCATGCAAAGTTTCAAATTGGCTGTCCCATTTCACATGTGCTTACCTGAAATGTGGCAAACCCCCATTCTTGCATGGGCTTATCTATGAGAATGTATAAGGCAATTGCCTGCTCAAATAATGATCATCAAGTATTCATAGAATCATAGATATTGAATTCTAGGAATAAATGAAATATCATATGGTGTAACCTCTTGAATTTGAGGGGAAAAGAAAGACACCTATTATTGTAATTTTAGGTGTTTTTCCATTTGCACCTCTTGCCCGAAAGTTTACATTTGATAATGGCCATGGGTACATATGTAAAATGAAAAATAATCAGAAATGCAAGCTCTTGTATCTATAAGCATTTTTTCAAGAAAATCACCTGTACAACCACATATCATGAAGTAATCTTAGATTTGTGTAGTCTATAAATAGGTAAAATATCTTATGGTGTAACCTCTTGAACATGAGCTTATGAGGGGAAAAGAAAGATTTCAAATATGTTTCCAACTTTTCCTTCATCCACCTAAGTTTTACTTTTAGTAACTGAAATTTCTTGATTGTATTGCCATGGTTCTCCGTGTCAGGTAATGCTGAAGTTGTAGCATACAGATATTGGAGTGGTATCAATCATGCATCGTGACTGTCATCTGTTTAGCTTAACATATTTTGGTACTTCCAACATCTGAAAGCTAGCAATTATAGTGTAAAGCAGCACTTACCAAGAGTCATTCAGGTGACTAATACATTTGACTGGGTGAAATAATGACAGGCAGGTATACATGCATTGGCATTTATTGCTGGTTCAGAGCGTCTAGATACATCACCACTTCTCAGCGAGCAAACTGAGACTAGCCTTCATGATCTTATTTATTCTGCATTGGATGACTCTGCAAGTCATTCTCTTTCGGTATGATAATAAAACTCCTGGTGTCAGTTAGCTGGGTAATAGCATCAAATGGCATCTGAGTAAGTTGGCTCATTATGGCTCTTTGCAATTGATATTGTTTCACTTGATGTTTTGATATTATGTATTTGCCTCATAATCTTTAACCCTAAAGCATCTGTTCAAAGAGCAAAGTTGTAGGAAGTTCAATTCTCTGAGTGAACCTTTTATTGAAGTTTCATTACTGTGAACCATATTTGGCAACTTAAAAGCTAATCCTGTGTTCTTTGGGCCTCTACAAATTACCATGACTGGAAAGTTTCTTGAAGAGTTCACTTTCATCTTGCTTTATATTTTGTGTGTTTAATAAGCACCATCGATAAGTTTTGTTAGTAAAGTATACCAAGAAATAAAAGCATGTGAAAAATAGCAAAGATGAAGTGCTTTTAGTATTAATTTGTATAAGAAACTTCAATGTTACCTCTTACATGTTCCCTGTCTTTCTACAAGGATCACATTGAATGCTATATTTGAGGACTTATCTAAAAAGTTTCTTATTTTGGTTCTCTTTGATTGGCAGCTTGCGTCTTAATTCTCATAGATCTGTGAAATAGTTTCTTCCTTCATTATAATGTTATCAGGGGTCATTCCTAAACTGGTTGCGTAGGTGATCCCATGCCAAGGAGTTGGAGGAACAAAAACTTCTAATTTGTATTATATTTCAGTTTGTTCCTTTTTTTTGACAAATGCATTGTCTTTATTGTACTCTACTTTTGTTTTTTCACTTTTTGTGACAATTACATTGTTGTTGTCACTTGATTCAGTTGGAATAGATGCCTTTTCACCTTTGAAAGTCAGAAAAATTCATTGTTTATTGTACATGGAAGGATTGTTCATGAATTTGTTGGACCTTAGAAACCCGTTCTGAACGAAATGGGTTGTTCTGTACAGTATGTTCCAAAAAGTACTGGTCCGCCTGTGTAAAAAATATAATTTGTCCTAAAAATCCCTATAAAGTAGTATATATCAAATAAAAAAAGATGAGCCAACTTCTATGAGCACTATAAGCACTAGTTGTACGGATGGAGGATATATTTTTGTCCTCGTGGATCCAACAGCACTGATTTGAAATCTGAAACAAGGAGCACTATGTTGATTTTATCCTGGTTTGATGTTTGCACCAGTCTTCAACCTAACTGTTCGATCGGTGTTCACTATGCACTCCAGAGTCCATGCATATGCAATTTAGATGCATTCAAAAAGTAAGGATTTTTGCATAGTTTGATCAATGTTAAGAAAACTCTTTTGTTGTGACAGCAATGAGACCCTATTTTCAAGGGATTCATAGATCCTGACTGCAGTTTACTTAGATCTCCCAGTTTACTTTCCCAAATGTTGTTGCTGTTTCCCTTTAATACATAGAGCAAAGCATATATATGTCCAACAGCAAACTTTAATGGATGGAGGAGGTACTTTTGGCCTCAAAATCTGATTAAAAAACAAAATGTACTACCTTTTTTTCTCAAGGCTCGTTTTGAAACAGACCATTTTAGAGCGATGTTCTGGAATGTGTTCCATTCTGGAACGGGCAAATATGAATAAACTAGGTTCTATTTGCACATACAGGAGGAGGTGTGCATATGGAATCCATTGTCATAGAAGTAGAAGGAATAGTGGTTGTTAGTTAGTGCTGCCAGGATGAACAATTGAGATCTCACCAATGGAACCAAAAAGTTAGAGAATTGGGAAAAATTAATTACATTTGTTTCTCCTTTGGCGGTAGATTAGCTGATTTGTGAATGGTATGATGACTATGATCTATATGGAATTGGTTCTATCAGGAAATATATTAAACAGTTTTAGAGATCATCTTTGTTTATCAACGGCATTGATGACCAAAGAAGAATGTTGAAATTTATTCAGAGTTTAATATCAAAACATAGCCTCTAGTACAAAGCATAGGAAATCGAAGGAAATTATGCAATCAGCAAAGCTTTATGAATCGAAATGTGTCAATGGATGACTCTGGAGCAGAACTGTGATAATAAACTGGAGAAAATGGAGAAAAAGCTTAGCAGTTGGTGGAACTCTTCTTTTGAAATATTTAGTCCCTTTTGGCCTCAGGTTGTGGGCCCAGCCTAGCCAGCCAGATGATTTGCATGGGGATGATGAGGCATTGACTACCCTCATCCGCAAGAGACCAGGAAGGCCCAAGGGTGCACCGAACAAGAAAGGCAGAGCACAGATCAGAAAGTGCAAGGGAAGAGGGGGCGACCTCGTAGGGCTACAGGAGCACAGTCACAGCCAGCTGGAGCAAGTCTTGTCGGTTTGGCTTGCTTGGGGGCTGATGAGGAGGCAGATTGGGAGGATGTGGATGACGAGTCCTCTTCTCTGCCAGTTCCAGACAAGCATCGACATCGGCTGCTCCGGAGCATTCGTCCGAGTTAGAGCCAGAGCATTGATTGTGGCTCTGTTGTTGATTATTTAGCAGTTTGATATCATGTTTCATGTTTGATGGCCGAACATTGTATTCAAACCATTTTATATATGCATCCAGTTTTCGACATATGTTGATTTTTAATTGTCATGCTTTGTTGTCAATTTTAGGTCGTATTGTATGTGCGTGTGTTATTCATATTTACAATTAATTTCATTAGTCATACAAAAGATACCAACACAAAGGAAGGGCACCAAAGACACTACAAGGCTCATGCTACACTCTATCACAACAAAAGGAATCCATCATAGTACAATTAGATGACATCCTATGCAAGAATCTTTGCACCTAGATCTTCTCTCCAACACTATCCATTCATAGGAGGAAGATCTTTTGCCCTAAGTCTCACCTTGCATCTCACAACTATAGCAAGCATACAATATGAAGAGAATCATCATAATTACTAATCTACATGGCACGACCAACATGCATTGCTTTAAAGATATAGGATAGAAAGATATAGTTGTAGTAGCATTTTGATTGCTTAGCAAATTTGGCAATTAGGATGCACTGAATATGCGGGAACCATGCAAGCTTGCACGCAACACAAGACCTTTGGAACAAGAACGACATTAACTGGGCGCCGAAGAGTCCACAGACTCGTCGGCTTGGTCAGGTGCATTAATCTCTTGCTATTGCTATTTCGGCCTTTATTGTGGTTTTTTCAAGCCTTCCGACTCCTATCGCACCCACAGTGATCTCTGCCTTCTTTCCCCAGTCCTTTCTACAGAGATGGTGCATTCCAACCTTGCCGATCTGTGGGACGAGGTGGACATTGTCAGGCGGGTTCCCGACAAGTCTAACAAGTCCAGTGCAAGGATAGTGCGCTGTCGATAATGCCTGACAGAGTTCGTTGCCACCCTCACTCGCCTTAAAGGTCACCTATTCGGCGCACGTGCGAGAGATGGTGGCACACTGAATGCTGCCCCCTGTGCCAGCATGTCCGTTCCCGTCAGGCAGCGACTTTTGGATACCTACGGGCCACGTCTTGTGGCGGGGGAGAACACCATTTCGGAGGGTGTTCTTCGGTTTTGCACCGCTCCTTATGTGGTTGACCCCGAGTTGCTGCCTGCTTGGCTGGCACGCACGAGGAGAGGGAGTGCATCCTCGTCCAGTCCCTTTGCCCCTCGTCCCGCTCAGACAGTTCTGCCTCACGCACCCCCATCTGCACCCATTCCGGTGGATCCTGTCCCACCGCGTCCGCTAGTTGCCACTGTGGTTCCACCACCACCTACTGTTGCTCGCACTCCCCCAGTTTACGACTTTCTCATGGACTCTCCGCCTCCTGAGCAGGAGCAGGCCCCGGATGCCAGTGACGAGGCCTTCCAGGATGTTGAGGAGATCCCTTCCTCCCTCCCTTCACATCCGGATGACCACCCTACCCAGCAGTTTTCGTATCCCATGCCAGATGTCCACCCTCCACCAGTGTACCCCACTTACGCTGCTGCACCCATCCCGGCCAGTGCATCCCACTCTCCCCATTCCACGTCTACAGCTGATGCATCCACTAGTGCCCAGGCTGTCGCGTCATCATCCATTCCCGTCACGTTTGGTGCACCGTGCTGGAGGTCCGCTACCCGTCGCCCAGCTGGGAGAGTTCTTAGGCAGCAGAGCATTCGTGGCGCGCATCAGTCGCACATGGATAGAGAGGCCACACAGGCCGTGGCCAGCCTAATTTATGAGCTGAACCTTCCATTTGCCATCACCGACTTCGAGCCCTTCAGAAGGGCCTTCCGCCTTGCACAGTCTGCCAGCCCTAGTTGGAGAGTCCCTAGTTCAGAGGTTGTCCGCACACACATGCTGAGGGATAGGGTCGAGTCACTGTCTAGAGAGATGGAGCCTCTACGTCGCCACTGGGCCACTTACGGTTGCAGCATATGTCCGATGGCTGGACTGATGTCAGGAGGAGGCCGATCCTCAACATACTGGTCTCCAGCTGCATGGGCACACAGTTTTTGAGGGCAGTGGATTGCAGCAGGGGGGGAGAGTCATATCTGCAGAGTTCATGTTTGATGTCATCAGGTCTTCCATCCTGTCCATAGGCCCACAGCATGTCGTCACAGTGGTGACGGACAATGCCACGAACTGCATTCAGATGGGTGTACTGCTAGAGGCCGAGTTCCCTCACATTGTTCATACCCCCTGTGCCGCGCACGGCATAGACCTTCTGATGGGGGACATAGGTGCACTTCCCTGGGTTAGAGCCATCGTCCGTGAGGCCCTCTTCCTGGTGACTTTTGTCACGAGGAAGAGGCGTGTTCTTGCCATGTTCCGGGTGTTCAGCCATCTAGACCTCCGTAAGCCAGCCCCCACACGCTTTGCATTCGACTTGGTGGTCATCGACCGTCTGATCAGGTGCAGGGCGCAGCTTCTACAGATGGTTGCCAGTGATCTTTGGTGTGCCAGTACATTTCCGCGCATTGAGGATGGGGAGCACTTTTCTTCCACGGTGAGGGGAGACCAGTTTTGGAGGGATGCACAGACATTGTCAGGACTGCTTCGACCACTTTACATTGTGCTCCGCATGGCTGACAGCGAGGGGTCGACACTTGGACTGGTAGATGAGCTCATGGACCGGATTGGACAGTTCCTGCAGCTGCCCATCTTGCAGCCAGAGAGGTAAGCGGTACAGTGTTGTAATTGTTCTTTATCTTTTCAGTGTTTGCTAGTTTGTTTTTCTGTCGATGTTACGTTTTTTCGTAATGCCCTAAACCACATGCCTCTCTCCTACAGGATGACAGAGCTGAAGTTCATCTAGGAGACGCGGTGGAACTACTTCCACAGGAGTATCAACAGCGTTGCACACATGCTGCATCCCCTCTTCCTCTCTCCGACACAGATCGCAGACAGGGAGCTCGAGGCCGATTGGCTTCAGTACATTCACAGGGTGGGTCCACACATAGGTTTGGATCCTATCAGGCTCATGGAGGAGCTCGCTGCATTTCGTTTCGGCATGGGCACATTCGGCCACCCGGCTGCTCAGGATCCAGAGAGGAGGCAACTACCCATTATCTGGTGGACCATGTTCGGTAGCACATACCCATCTATACAGCGTCTTGCACTGCGTGTCCTTTCTCAGGTATGCATCTCATTTTATCCTCCATTGTTGTGTTTCGTTGAAGACAATGTGCTGAAGTATTTCAATGCACGCACCACAGGATTGTGCTGCCTCCGTGTGTGAGCGTAATTGGAGCACATGGGCACTCATTCACACGAGGAGAAGAAACCGGTTGTCAGTGAGTCAGTTGGAGCGGTTGGTGTTCTGTAGCACCAACGCACGTCTCGCCAGGAGACTTCCGATCATTACGAGCGCATTGCAGGTGATAAGCTAACCTTTCATAGCATGTTGGTTGACTCCTGGTATGTTGGTTTCATTTCTTGATAGAGTTGTTTCTCTCACATGCCAATTTTAAACCTTGCAGACGAAGATATCCGATTTGGAGCGCCAGGTTGACTTGCCTACGGACAACACCCATCCCATGCCTGCAGATGACCTGGGCACATAGTTGATGGCAGAGAGAGAGAGGGAGCTTGCCGAGATGAGAGAGAGAGAGCTTGGGCTTGAGCACAGAGAGCCCCCATTGTACGAGGCAGATGAGCCAGTGTCAGAGGATGATCAGGATGAGGATGAGCCTATTCGGGTTGTGTTCGCCAGATCAGAGCGGGATGAGGCATATGATACAGGTGTTGGGCACACGCCTAGAGCAGGGGTCATAGGTGCATCACGTGGTAGAGGTGGGACACATGCCACAGATTATACCGGGAGATGGGCAGGGCACACAGGGGGGGCCAGTGGCATACCTTCTTATGTTGATATGATGGAGGAGGCTCTTGATAGGGGGCAGACTGATTTGGGTTTACCTTCCGCAGCTGCTTGGATGCGTGCATCACAGAGCCATAGGCATTTCTATGACAACACACCAGAGGAGTCACCAGAGGACTTTGATTGTACCGATTGGGAGGCCATGCCGGGTCCGCATGGTGCACAGGATGAGGCACGGGATGTTCCCGAGGATGGTGCTCATGATGAGTCCCAGCGCCCAGACCATTTGTATTCGGATGCCCAGCTGGACGACTTGATTGCAGACTTGGATTCAGAGGCCCAGCAGATGCCGAGCGTCAGGGCACCCCCATCCTCTCTAGCCAGCATGCCCTACACAGAGTCTCAGCCAGAGCAGCTACACGAGGTGCCTGCAATTCCTCCAGTTCCTCAGAGGGTGTATGTGCGCCGCACAACACCTCTAGTGCCACCAATACCGTTGAGGCCTGCAGCCCCTTCATCGCCATCCACTTTTGCAGCAGCAGGTCTCCATGGCAGGCCACCATCTGTGTCCAGATCTTCTCTTGCAGCACCCACATCTACAAACGCTCCTCCAGTGGCAGCACCCATGGCACATCCTCCTCCATTGGCAGCACCCACGGCACCGGCTCCTCCTTTGGCAGCACCCACAGCACATCCTCCTCCTTTGGCAGCACCCAAGATGTACCAGTACCGTCCACCACAGCGCCCCTTTCAGTACTTATCGCCGCTGTACTTGCCTCCTACAGGGACGGCCCCTCCACATCTAGTTCCTCCACCAGCAGCAGGCCCACGGGCACACACTCCTCGGACCTATCCTCCACTATCAGCTGCACAGGGACACCCATCTTTGGCTACTCTATCCCAGCCGGCCGTAGCTTGGGCTCAGCCTAGTCAGCCAGGTGATCTGCATGGGGGTGATGAGGCATTGACGGCTCCCCTCGTCCGCAAGAGGCCAGGAAGGCCCAAGGGTGCACCGAACAAGAAAGGCAGGGCACAGAAACTGCCAGGGAAGAGAGGACGACCTCGCAGGGCTCCAGTTGCTGGTAGAGGTGCTGTATTACAGCCAGCTGCAGCAGGTGTTGTTGGTTTAGCCTGCTTGGGGGCTGATGCGGAGGCAGATTGGGAGGATGAGGATGACGACTCTTCCCCCTCGGATACACAGCCCATGCCAGTACCAGACAGACATAGATATCAGTTGCGAGAGTCAGCTCGGGGCCCTGAGTTGTCTTCGGAGCATTCATCTGAGTTTGAGGCAGAGCATTGATTGTAGCTCCGTCATTTTATTTTTAGCAGTTTGATATCATGTTCCATGTTTGGCAGCCAGATGGTCGAACGCTGTATTCAGACCAATCTTCATATTATATTTGGTGTTGGACGTATTCTATTCACTGCACAATGTGTATTTGTTAATTTGTAATTGTGATGTTCTACTTGCAGTTTTACTTCAAATGGTGTGTGTGTTTTCAATTAGTTTTCAGTACAGAGTTTGAGAGCATATGCAGAACACAGAAATACAACCCCCCTGATGGCATTTCATAATCACATACATCAGATTGCAATACACAAGGCACGCATTGCACAAAAAACACACCGTACTTTAATTCAACAGATGTATCAAAACTACAATACGTATTCCCGCCGCATACGGCTGGGGCTGTTCTTTACACCATGCCAGACACTAAATACTGCCTCATCTACTGATGAACATTAAATAACAACAGTCAGCCACATACGGCTAGACCTCATCTATGCTAAACATTCCTACGGATCCTCCACAGACTCCTCGCCCTCGTCAGGTGCATTGTTCTGTCGCTCTCGCTTTGCCTCCCGGTTAGCCCGAGCTGCCTCCTGGTCAGCCCGACGGCGGGCAGCCCTTTCCCTGACCATGATGAGCTGTCGTCGTGTGAAGTTCATTCCGATCTGCTCATCCAAATCCAGCTCGACAGCGGGGGCGGGGAGTTGCAGCTCTGGGTGTCTCTGCCGAGTCTCTCGCAGCATCTCTGCAATGTCTACTTCTTGCTTCCGATGCCTTTTGTTGTGCCTTCAGACATCTTCCTCAAGCTTCCTCCTGGCTTCGCCCTCCGCCATCTCACGACACCCTGTTGCTCGAAATGACCCTCACAGCTTCTCACAGCCTCTCAATGGCTCTCACTGGCTCTCTCACAGCCCCCCTCTCACAGCCTCTCACTCGGTCTGTCACACAGCCTCTCACAATGCCTCTCTCTCACAGCCTCCCACTGGCTCTCCCTCACAGCTTCTCACAATGCCTCTCACCCCCTCTCACTGGCTCTCTCACTGTCTCGTGAGTGCCTATTTAACCCCACAGCCTGTTTCCCAATTTGCTTTTGTTGATGATCCCATGTGCTACTGTACCTGCCCCATGTGCTGATCCCCCACATGCTGCACTGCGATTGGGTCCACGGTCTACTCCTCCACAGTGCCCATGTGACGGTGTACCTGTCCGGATGTATTGCTCCCCCACATGCTGCACTCCGATTGGGTCCATGGTCTGCTCCTCCACAGTGCCCATGTGCTACTGTACCTGCCCCATGTATTGCTCCCCCACATGCCGCACTCCGATTGGGTCCGCTCTCCCACAGTGCCCCCAGTACAGTCCCCCTGTACAGTAACATCTTAGTTTTTACCTAGTTTTAGCCTGTTAAAAGGGTTTTTTTTTTTTTTTTTTAAATAATAAAAAATATTATTTTTGTGGTGCCGCCCTGGTACCGCTGGTCTGAGGGCGGCACCATAACCGCGGTACCACCATTATGGTACCGTGGTACCATAATGGCAATACCACGTGCCACTATGATATATATATATATATATATATATATATATATATATATATATGTTTTATTACAAAGGAAAAAAAAACCATAATATCCGTCACTCAGAAGTTGTATGTCCGAGCCGGCCTGATCGGTTCAACGGAAACATCGGATTCAGCCCCGGTTTCCAGCTATATAGTCAGTTTGACTGAGCTGCATTGTAGATTATTATAGACCGTTCTTCAGTATTCACTTCATCTTTTCTTGATGAATTTAGGAGAGGCCGATTCTCAAGCAAGAATGTCAATCTCTTCATGAAAACAATTGCTTTTTGAAGCAACAGGTAAAATTAGAAAATATGTCTGCTCAATTTCAAGGAAGAATCGCTGGAGCTCATCGCCTCCGTGAAGCTTCCTTCCAGAGTTCCTTATGGCTTCCATGGCACCTTCGTGTCCTCTTAGAAGTATGACAACTCGCTATCTGTGAAATGCAAATGCAGAATGCGCGGGCCAGCAGGGTCGTTTTACATTTCTTTTTTAACTTACAAAAAATCGTTCCGACCCAGTACGTTTCGGAACGTACAGAACGGTCGGAACGTCAGGGTCGTTTTACATTTCTTTTCTAACTTACAAAAAATCGTTCCGACCCAGTACGTTCCGGAACGTACGGAACGGTCGGAACGGAACGTTCCGACCCATTTTGGTCGGAACGGGCTTCTAAGATTTGAAGATGCCTTTGGTGACATCCTTTTCAGTTGTCCACTTTCTCTTAGCCATTATTTTTTATGTAAGCCTCCAATAATGTCCTAGTGAGAATGTGCATTTGGCATCAAATTATGTACATGTTCATTCCGCTTATAGAATAATGCACTATAAAAATGTTAAAGATCCTATTTCGACAATTTTAAAGTCTATGTTGTTGATTCCTTGCATAGTCCCTAGGAACGGAATGGAATTCTGTACCATTCCTAAGGAACGGTTACTAGGAACCGTCCCCTCCCTTAGGTTTGTGTTAACCCGTAATATAGCTCCCAAACCCCCGTTCCTAAGGAATGGCACTTTCCCCGAAGCTTTTATGATTCCTTGTCCAAGCAATATATTGAGCTCTCATAAGCCTTTTGTTATTGTTGATGGTAGACTCTTTTGCACGACTCAAGCGACTTTGTGAAACATTCTTTCCCTTTGTAATCGGTTAAACCATATGTTGCAAGACTAACTACTTGCTTATGGATATAAGTCTCCACTTTGGATGCTTCACTTATTCTCATAAGAAGTTTACAACTTGCCTTGAAAATTGAAAATTTACAATCTTCAACATTAGGAATGAACACATCATTCATGATCTTATTGAAACCAAAAGAAAATACATTATGAAGACATTTCCATTTCCTTGACTTCATATTCCATGTAAGTTTACAGGGAAAACATGCTTTGCTATCTATTAAGGCATCATACTCAACTAGTATTGCCTTAATCCACCTTTAACATACAAAAATCTCTTCAAAGCAAAATAGTTCTTCATAAGATGTCATGAGAGCATAAATGAAACTATTTTCATTTTGTGAATGCTCCACCTTAATAAATTTGAACTTATCTAAAGTTCCAAGCAAAATGCTTTCCAAGGACATGAAATAAATCCAATTTTGCTGCGTTGAGAGAATCTGGCAATGCATGATTTCCTCTTGAGATGCTTGGTATTCAAGTTCCAATATGTCTCCTTGATAGTATTGGGCAAAGGATAATACTCAAGCTGTAAATGCATATTGCTTGATTTGGGAATGTGCATGTAGCTTTTGTGTGCTGTTTCAAGTTCAACTTTCGGCCTTTCAAAAATAAAAAATCTGTTGAAACATAAAGCTTAACATGAGAATATTTTAGCGATTAAGAAAACTGAGTTTTATCTGGCACATATAAGATATAGTATGAAATGGCAGCACTGTATCAACCATGCTATAGCATGTTACTACTATGTTCTTTGATGAAAATTTGAACAATTATTGGGCATCACTAAAAGAGATGTCTCTTTAACTGTGATAAGAGTGATAACAATGCTTTGTTTATTGCTAACATAACATAGTGACTTTTGCAGAACCTCCTCTGGTCATTGCTTCAACAAGCTCCAGAAATTCGACAGGCTGTATGTGCTCAAATTGAGATGATGCTTTCAGCAAGGCACTAACTGTAGATTGTTTGCCACAATTTCCTTTCTGTCAGTGTATTAGCTCTAGCTAATGCCATCTTCTAGCCTCCTTGGTGTTACACCCAGTTGCATAAAAGATCTTTGTTGGCCATGAATTGTCCTTGTTGTGCATTCAGCTTTAAGTTTTGAATCTGCTCTCCGGAAGATTCTGCAGGGCTCTGACACATGCTTTTTTGCAGACATACCGGCTTTTGATCCCACTAGTGGCTCGTAGATGGTGCCTTTGGGAAGTGTGCTATCACAGTGACTTAATCAGCTTTGTCACAGATCCTCAAACAGAAGCAAACAAAGATGGTAACTCCTAAAGCTACAGGATTTCAGATATGCAATAAATGTTGGTTGAGATTTTGGCCACCAGCTATTCTATATTGTTAGGTTTTGAATAAGCTTTCCTTTATTTTTGCATGAGAAAGTAGGGACGTTACTTGACTTTGCTCTTTAGTGCTAGCCTTCATCATGACTGAGTCTGCTGTTCACCTCCGGAGAAGGGATAGAAACACCAGCACTATTGGTCTTTGTTCAATAATACAAAAGCTAATGTGGACATACCTATGTGGATGTGACATGTACCTACTTTTGGGAGTTGAAGTAAAGAGGTTGTGTGGTGGTTGCCTAGATGCCATCATGATTCTATCATCTTTAGACAAAATGAGCCATGGGAGGGAATAGGATATTATTGGAGCTTTTTTGCCTTTTGAAACTCAAGGAGAATTCAAACAGGTTTCCCGATTTCTTCAAGATCACCAAAAGTTCTGAAAGTTAGCATGGCTTTTGGAAAGAGCCTTGGAAAGAGCCAGGTGATGAGAAGAGTCTGCCCCTTATGGCCCAACGCTCCTCATTGTACCAACTGTTATGAGGGAAATAATGCTTAACGTTGGAATTATGTTTTTGGGAAGGGAAGACAATGGATGCAATTTTGTTGGCTATAGGCACAACAACTTGTGAGAGGTTTTTCATCATCCAGTGTGTCACATTTTGTGGTTGGTGGATTGAGATGGATACAAGCTTGGTCGCATCAACAAGTCCATGGACCAGATTGGAGAGGCCTTCCAAAGGTGATCTCTTCATAGATGGAGGTATTTATTAATTGATTTAATTGCATTCATGCACATTGTTCAAAAGCTAACTTATGGGTGGTTGTTTTGTCATCTTGTCAGTGACGTCAGATTTGACACTGTGTGTGTAGGATGCTAGTGATTCAAGCCATGTGGCTCATGAGCTGGGAATTCTGCCACAATTATCCACCTTCTTCACTCCCTATTGAGCGAAGATTGCACACACATCAATCATGACTCATGAGCTTAGTGCTCGTTGGGTTAAGTACACCACCGTTATTTATCCTGGGCATAGGCCCATGTTGTGGAAAATTCCAGAGCTAGGCTGGGCTTTGAGCATGGGAAAGTACCTTCTACGGGAGATATGGTGGAGGATAGAGAGTTTTGGCTGGAGCCAATGATACGGTGGGGTTTTAGTGGGCAAAGGGCTTCAGATCTACTTGCATTTTTTACTCACATTCTAGCACATGATTGCTCTACTTTAGCCCCCAAATGTAACTGGAGCAAATGGCTCTTATTCACATGAAGAAATGCACAAGATTTTTAATCAAGTAGTGTTAAAGTTTGGTGTTTTTTTCACCAGCCTGAGGAATGCGTGATAGCCATCCTTGAGCACAAAATAATGTATTATGTTTCCTAATACTACAACAAGAACCACCACAAGCATCGAGGTTGACATAGATGACATTGTTATGGTTTAAGTTTGATCAATTTCACCATGAATTTTTAGCGCCACGCAATTTTAATTTGCGTTGTATTCTCTCAAAGTTTAAATAGGCTTACCAAGTTTGTAAACATTATAAAAATTTATTGGAAAGGTTTTAAAACCTTGAGTAGGCCCACAAGTTGTACATGGGACCCTAGTGGGCAATTTTACATGCTACCAACTATATGTTGGAACTATATGAATTTTCTTATGTTGTAGGAGGGCGCATTTTTCCTATATAGGAAACTTGTGGACCAAGGCAAATCATTGCATGAAGAGGGAAAGTGCATGCTTAGCATGTGGGACACCTATTTCACCTACTTTTGACACTTGGAAGCCATGTACATCACATATCATTTGTTTCCAATCTATAAATGATACCTCCTCCTAGATGGGTGTACTAATGGAGAGAGAGAGAGAGAGAGAGAGAGAGAGAGAGAGAGAGAGAGAGAGAGAGAGAGAGAGAGAGAGATTTCTTCTCACATATGCTCTTGTGATTTGTTTTTGCAATAGAATCTCTTGCTAATTAATGCTAGTGAAATGCTATCCTAGATTGGTGTCTTGGTGGATCTGATTTATTGCTTTGTATTCTTGCTAATGTAAAGTTCTTCTTGTTGGAAATTCATGGACAGCAAACATTCGTGATCCAATCGACCCAATTGGAGGAGCAATTTCCAGGATTAATGATGTTAGAATGCTCGTTACAGCATATACTATCATATTAGTTTGTGTAGCAAGTTTCTGACGGGAGTTTCATGCAAATTTCTGCTCGCATCCTCATCTTGCTCGCTGCCGTCCATAGCCAACAGATCCGATTACTTCGAAAGTTTGATCTATTCATTGCATGTCGACAAAATTACAATTTGTTATCAATTTCTGTTTGCATGTGCAAGTACTAGTCCATGCATGTTGCAGGCATGCCTCTAGAATTCTTCAGATTTCTTGCATGTTGATTGCATGTCACTGTATTTGCTTGCATGCTGATTGCATGTTGCTGATTTTGATCTATTTTGAGTTGTAAAAGGCCATCGAGGATTCCTAGGTTGGTAAACCTCGAATTAACGATCCTTTCTATCTTTATTTTCAATTATATAACAGACATATTTTCATAGCTTCATCTTGAGGTTGCACATGAGGAAATGTAGGATCACTATCGCCCATGACTAGGATTTAGATAGAGGTTGTAGTAGATGAGGAAGATCATGAGGCTTAGGAAGATGAGGGAGAGAACGACTACAAGATGTAGGGTGCCGAGTAGAGCAGATGTAAGTAAATCTTGAGGCAAAGACACACAAAGTGCACACACACCTATTCGTAGAGGCAAGGGAGACCCAAAGATTCACACAGTCTCAGGCACATGGATTTGCATGATGGGGCAAGGTGAGTTGCAGGAACTTGCAGCAACAATCGAAGGATCTCAAACACGAGCAGCAGAGCCACAGAGAGGTCGTGGTTGACTCAAGGGCAGTGACATAAATCAGGCATTCGGTTTTAAAATTTGAGAGTGAAATATATTTCTGCTTCTGTTGTTTATTGGCCCGTTCAAAACTTCAATGATATGACATGCATTAGAGAATGTATCGTAAGCTATGGGCGATCAAATTTAGACAGTACCTCTAGGCGACATATTTCTCTCAAGTAAATGGTCACAGGCAATTCTTGAAACCCCGGGCCTGAATCCTGAACACTGCCAAATTGATTGCTCAATATAATACACAACCTTAGGCACATTTTTAGTTTGTTAGAATCTGTCAAAGCTTTTGATGTGCATAAGGTTGTGTAAAGTTAGCTTTGAAAGAATTGTGTTTCTACAATATGGTTCATAAGGCTGCAAACTGGGACACATTATTGTAGGTTGAAAAATTGAATTTGAAACATCAACCTGATTCATAAAAATGGTACTCAATAGAAAGTTTGGCTTTTGCCTTCATTGTGACCTCCTTAAAGAAACCAAACATCGGTAAAAGTGCCTACTTTGACACAAGAAATTAGCACACATTGAATTTGAAAACAAAATACTTGTAGACCTTATATGTAGCACACACTATTCCCACTTAAATTGTTGTTTTGTTGACTTCGGATAAGTTTCTGACTCAGTATTGTGATATTTGCTTATCCAAAGAGTCCATTCTCACCTATGTTGTTTGGCCTATATGTTGATGAATTGGAGGCAGTGTAAGAGAGTCAGGAGGTCACAGGTAACATTTGGGAGAGATTCTAATCTCTACATTGTTGTACATAACATGGTGCTTGTCTCTCCCTTGAGTGAGGACTTACACAGAAATATTGATGCCTTACATGCTTTTGGGAAAGATGGTGGTCCCAGGTCAACATATAGGAGGAAAGTGCTGATTTTCAATACATCCCCCTCCATCCACAGAAACACCTTCACTTTGGATGGTCAACCACTAGAGATAGTCTCTTTATACACTGCACTATTTATGGGCCCTAGTTTGGCATGAGACAAGCATGCACTAGATTTATTGACACCATCATGCTTGGTTGAGAATCCAATTTTTCTCATAGTTGCATAGTCAATATCAACTTAGATAATTCGGTTTATTAATTTATTTTCATATCCATGTTTTGCAGACATATATCGTGCTCCACTAGTTTGGATTCTGGAACACAGTTTACATGTTCGTCAGTCTTATGTGCCTATTGGCACCAAGACAAATATCAATGAAGCTCTTTCTCACAAGGTCACCGTATCATGGTTTTATGAGGCCTCTTGGCATTCCTATTTTAGAGCTACAGAGAGCACCCATCAGTATATTTGTCGCATCATATATTCGGCATACATACAACATACTTGGGATGACCCTCAGATGTGTATTCTTGGTGAGACGGAGACAAAGTGGCACTTTTGATGTCCTATTTATTATTAGATTAGGGGCCAATACCGTTCTCTCTTTCGAGATCCTCCAGTCACACTGCTTTCACTTCTCTCATATGAGGACCCATGGATACGAGAGATGCTTTTTGCTCCTTCTCCAGGTTGTGGCTGGCTCCCATCCACAAAGCTCCAAAACTAGATATCTTCTGAGGGTGCTCCGCATCTTCAGCTTCCAAATGGAATAATTTCTACCACTTTCCAGCATGATCTCCACAGGCCTGAGTAACATCATGCTTGTATTCACCTATGCTCTGATACCACCGAGGAAATGTTAATGATGCAATAAACAAAGAACTAACAATATTTTAGTTCCTCCCAGGATCCTAGAAATGTGTTAATGAGGCCTGCTCACTAGATACAAGTCGAGAAATGGACATGCATCAACATGCTATATGACATGCAACTAATTTTCAGATTGGAAGGGATGCTATCATAGAAGATTCCAACAAGTTTTGAAGTAAAACAAAGTTAGGAATAGGCTAAGAACTATAGCACACACATCTAACTGTGTTTGCAATCGATTCCTGAGCATTAAAGATCATGAAAGATGAATTATGTGATCTAGCCCACACTTCCTCCTTGAACCTTGGCGCAAAACCAGCAAGTAGAAATTCGATCGGAGACACACAAAAAATGATTGCTGGCCGCCACAATTGAGAGGTCAGCATGGCAAACTAGAGAAGTGTACTGTCTACACTGTTAACTTTAGCGACTCCAGATATTTTGGACAATATATAATCTATTATAAAGTTTCAGATCCTTCTTTGCTTTCCACGAGTTTTCTAAGGGGCAAGCTTTTAAAAAAAAAGAGTTTTCTTCCACCATGTCACATGTTTACATGAACCATAAGCTAATCATGAAGCTCTGAGTTTAGAGCTTCTTGCCATTCTCGTGTTTTGTTTTTGCTGCTTGTTTCCAGTATTTAAAATCTCATTTAATTCCAAAGAGACAATTAAAGTTGAGATGCCATAGAAGTTTTTTGAGTACTTAAGAATTGAGCTCCTGCAATCCCGTTCATTATCTCTGAAGCCAAAGGGTGACAAGATTGGGTCTCTTTGTAGGTGATGAGCTAATGTCTATTATGACTACTTAATGGTAAGATTCTTGATTTTTCATAAAGTAGGCCTTGCTTTATTATGAGGTGCAGGAACTTTTGTGTCTTGTAGGTAAGTCATTCACCGACCTTTGTAATGTCATCAGAAGTCTGATATTGGGCATTTTATTTCGATTTCTGGAAGTGGTTGGGAAGAGTGCTCTCTCAGGAGTGGCAGAGCAGCCATGGAATTTAGATTCTTATGTGAAGTCTCTAAGGGGAAAATTCTAGGACCAACTGTTTGTAGCTAGCCAAATAGTTTGACACCATTACTTTCTATGTGGAGAAGAGCTGTAGTTGCATTTTCAGCTCCACCATCATACATAGCTGAAGCACTTTAGCCTGAGCAGCTACCTCAACAGCCCAGCCACTTCAGCCTCACGTTCTCACATTGACTTCGACAATAGCCAACCTTTGAAGCACTATGTACCATTGTTTGCCTTCAGCTGCAGGAGGCACTACCAAGTCTCCTAAGACCTGGTTTTACAAATTTTTTGTGTATCTTATTTGGGGATAAGTTTAGTTTTTTTCCAGCCCCAAAATAAGTATTCTTCTTGATGCTTCACTTGTACTGATGTTTCTAACTAGAGCTTGTGATGCTTTTCTTGTGATGTGTCCAAAACTCCGCTAGTCTGAACTAGGCAGGCCACTGGTGAAATGAAATTGATGGAGCTTAAGATTTTTCTTTTTGTATGCTTTGAGGGTTATTTCTCAAGGTTGGACCACTCTACAGACCATAATGTTGATGGTAAATGTTATCTATAATAAACATATACAGTTTCAAACGACAGGAATGTACATATCAAACTGGTAACGAGCCTTCAATGTTAAGTGAGCCAGCAATTTTACAGTGATGATTGTTATGCTATGTTTTGTGGTAATAATGTTTCTTGGTTTCCAAGGGGAGGCTCGAACCTGAGACCAAAGGAACTTTGGATGTCAAGCTAACCAATTGAGCCAACCTCATTGGTTTTGTGGTAATAATGGCATTTGATGGTAGAGCATGTGTTGTTCTTCGTTTAGGAATGGAGTGGCGTCATGCTTTTTGCATAGCAACGTGTACTGCCCTTGCGGCTGCTGTTCAGCAAGGCGATGCAATGTCGACTGGAATCTTAGAAAAAGTAGGTTTACCTCTAGAATTTAGTAGATGTATAAAACGCACATGTTTCTGATATTTTCCTTGATGTTCACAAGTTAAAGTAGATTTTCGCAGAGTCTCAACAGATCCATCTTTTTCATGAGAAATGTGTTTGCAGTTGGATTCTGCAGTTCGCAGGGGTCCTTATCTTCCAAAGGAACAGGCTGAAGCACAGCCTGTGGTTGCTACAGAGGACCGTTTTTAATCGACTACTCATAGGCAGCTGGATGACCCCCATAAAGGCACTCTTAAACATCATCCGAGCTGAGTGAAGTGAGTGTGACATGGTATTTTTTGCTTGGATATTGTTTGACTGAATTTCAAGGGTCGTGATGCATCAGTATTCGCCAAGAGAAAAAAGTAAGAGCAGCTCCTGGATGGTCTTGATTGCTATGGGAAACTGCAAACAGTATCTAAAGTAACATCTAGATGAATAGAATGGAGGTTATTGCAAACCGATGACAAATCTGCAATTTTTGTTGTTTTCCAGAGTTATGGATTGTTCTACGACTTAAGGAGCTATGGAAGAATCAGCTTGATCACTCAAGGTGGGCGTTTCAGGAAAATAGGATATGTGAATAGGCTGCAACCTCTTAAAGGTGAAGAGATGTTACTATGCTTGGTGTCAAAACTAGTTTAGAAGGGACTTGGTAAGGTGAGAAAATTCTAACCACAAGGTGGGCTTGTCGAGCTGCCTTTGAAGGTTACTTTTAATATTTTTGACAGAGCCAAAACAATTAGCTTGATGTGAAGAGTAAATGTACTGCTTTGAAGAATGATTGAACAGACCCGATATTAAATCCACAAAAATCTTTGCTCAAAGTCAAGACATGATACATGTGGTTCTCTTCCAACTTGCTAACTTAGCTTGTTAGCTAAACTTGGCTTAAAGCCTCTATTTTATTTTGAATTAATTTTCTAACTACAACTTGTAATGCTTTGCTAGCTGTGCTCACTGGGTTGGGCTTATACGCGCCCTCACATTATTAATCCTAAACCTTTGGCCATGAAAACAATTTTAATTGATGGTAGAAAAAGATACGAAATACCTGATGATTTTATTAGAGCTGTTATCATGCATGCCCCGTGTGCAGCGCACCAATCCCTATAACTTCACGGACCTCCAAAAGAAGTGTTCAAGACCCTCTTTTCTCCGAAGACTATCGTGCGTAGGTTAGTTGCAAACACATCTCGAAGAGATTGTTATATGACATTGGGTGTTGCTAGTCAAGAGACCTTCCATTCTCGAAAGTGTGAAAAATAGACATCGTCTTATAGACCGTCTCTTGAGCCTCTATGAGAATTTTCTAGCAATGGGCACATGATTTTGTTTTGTTAGGTTGCATGCCAATACTAATATGGTCAATCATTTAGTCATATTTTTTCTTAATCAATGTTTAGCTCTATACCACACGACCTTCTCCATCACCTTCGTTCATATAGCTCACTCAGCATCCAATCTTATGAAAATTAAAGTACAAATCTAGGTAACATCCCATGCAACGACACAATTTTTGATGGTACAAATGATAATATTTGTGTTGCAATAAAAAATAAGGAATCTAGCAAATATTTTGAATCATATGATTTGATTGTTTGCAATTGGGTTTAGTGTTTACATGCTCAAATTTGCACAATCATGAACTTTAATGCATGGTTGTGTTTTTTGCTTCTAATCCAATATAATTAGTAACTTTTACTGTCATATCATTATCATTGATAATCTGCTTTAGAATGATTTAACTTATCTGAAAATTGCAAACATGATTTATATCAATCGTCTCATTGTATAATTTCAAATAAGAATTTTGCAAAAATCCAAAACTAGTTGGTTATAATAGTATTTGAAGTGCAAAACAAGATATGATCGATAAAAAACAGTTGCTTTGCCACTTATTATGAGGGGCCAAAGATCATCCAGTTTCTATTTATTTTGAAATGTTTTCTACCACCCTTTTTAAATGTAGAACAGGATAATTGATTTGAATATATTTGACTAGGAATTTCACCATGGTAGTGGCCAAATAACAAGGTTTTGCGTTTTACTCATGGTTAAATAAAAAAGTAGCACATGTAATTTTGATTGCATATTATCTCATGAAAAGAGAATAACTAGTTTAAGAAATCAACGAATTTCAATGCAATACACTCTTAAAACATCTAACCATCAACACAAAGAACATTTCCATTAAGTAAAGTCACTCAACATGTATCACCCAACATTTTGTGCCACACATTATTGTAGGTCCATATGACCTTTGGGCACTTATTACTAATGGACCCTTAGAGTATGTTCTTATTCCTAACTACAATTATTAGGGCTTCTAAATATCACAGCTCATAATAGATAGGACACTTTTCTATTTGGACTAGTGTTTGCCCTAGTTGTAGTTTCCTAGAACATTCCTATAAACATCATAGATTAATCAAAGTTTTAGCTTTTGGGATCGCAACTTCTAATGTGATTCATTTCTAGAGTTCATCATAGGTCCTACTTATACACTCAAACAAGCACCTCTCATATACAACAAAGAGAAAACACATTGATTGTTACGTACCCATAAGGGCGCAATAGGAAACTTGAGGTGACGGTCTCAGTTATGGGACGAAACGCTGATCTGGAGTTATAGGTCTTTTGGGTGCCACATGTCAATGTCTTATTGGCATGCGGTGACTCGTTGTTATGGACCCGCGTCAGTGTGCACAACTGTCGCGTGTCGTTGGTCATGCATGACTCTTATGGTCGGAGATAACCCAGTTAAAATAGCAATGATCGACTTATACAGTGCTTTCTAGTTTTGACGGTACCACGTGTGCCCAATTCTAGAATTATCGAGTCGTCTTTCTTTTACGAGCCCTTTGGGTGCTCTTAAGCAATTTTGTCTTTGTACTTGCTAATTAGTGTGAATATACAATTTGTGGGAGAGCAATTCTGTCTTGTCTTGTCTTGTTGCACTTAACGTTGTGCTGTGGTGATTGATTTGATCGGGTTTTAAATTGTATTCTCAACTTGGTATCAGAGCCCTTGGTGGCTATAATTACCGAACAAGGATGAAGAACTACGAATTCACGACGGCTTGTTTGTTGGGTAGCACAAATCGAGTTATGAAAATTCGAAGAATTTGCTCAGGACTGTATTGTGGACACATGGATTGTTGGTTGAAATGAAATTGGAGCCAAACGGAAGCACATAGAAAGGCTGCGTGAGCTATTTGAAGCAAATAGTTGCTGATTGTAGGGTGACCTCAGACTGACAGAGAGCTACAGGTAAAATTCCAGAGAGAGATTGTCAAATGCCCAAGAAACTCTATTTTTTATAGCTGCAAGGGTTTTGAGGTGAAAAACCCTAGATCTTTCTCTATAGGCATGCATGTTGGATGCTGTCAGTGGCTACCGGTGGGAAAATCTTTTTTGTGTTCTCCTGGCTGGGTTAAGACTGCTCCAACTGCATACTTCAATGTGTCCGTATGCACATGAAACTCAATGGACCAATTGGGCGGACGTAGGAGTGGTGATGAAACCAATGCATCTTTAAGTTTTTGGAAAGCCTTTAGGGCTTCCTCGTTCCAAAGTGGATCCGTTGTGAGCTTGTAAATTGGTCGTGCTAACTGTAATAGTTAGCGTGACCCATAAAAATATAGACCTCCCGGATTGTTCTTGGTGGTGGTAAATCAACAATGATCTTGATTCTTGATAGGTCTGTGGCAATCCCATGTCTAGACACTATATGGCCGAGAATCAAGCCATGTGTAATCCAAAATTGACATTTTTCTGGATTCAAGGAGATCTGGAATTTGCGACATTTTTGTAGCACCTTCTCCAGATTGGATAAGTATTTAGATTTTGGTCCATGCATGCACAGATTGTCCAAGAAAATTTCCAAAAATTTCTGCAAATACTCTTTGAATGCCACCTGCGTGACTCGCTGGAAAGTGCTTTGGGCTTTGCAAAGTCCGAATGGCATCACCTTATAGGCATAGGTTCCCCATTCCATGGCGAATGTTGTCTTATGCTGGTCTTGGGGTGCTATCTTTACTTGGTTGTAACCACTGAAGCCGTCCAAAAAACTATAGGCTTCGGCTCCAGCTACTCGGTCAAGGACACTTTCCGTAAAGGGCAGAGGGAAACGATCTTTTTTGGTGACTGTGTTTAGCGCTTTCAGATTCACACAGATCTGTAGATTTCCATTCTTCTTTGGTACTATAACTATCGGTGATACCCATTCAGTGTGCTCAATTTTGTAAATGAAATATGCGTCTAACAGCTTCTGCAATTCCTGCTTGATCAACTCCGTGTAGTTTGAGTTGCAGCGATAGTAACGACTCACCTTGGGGACTGCTCCATCCACCAAGGGTGTGGTGTGTTGGACTACTTTTGGTGGAATGTCTTTCAGATCACTGTAATTCCAGGCAAAACAGTCATTGTACTCCACCAACAATAATCGTAGTCTTTTGAATTGTGTGGGCGTTAATTGCTCTCCCACATGCACTATCTTTTCTTTTTCACCTGGCTCGGCAAGGTTCATTGGTTGTGTTCCCGCAGGTCCTTCAAAGACTCGTTCTGCTGGTGCCTGACTTTGATCAGGTTCTCGCTGGGCTTGCAGCATCATAATTACCCATGTCGTCCAAGGTATAATTCTTGAAGGTTTCAGGCATCTCGTGAACTGGTGCTCGTCGAGATTCCTCCTTCAGCATATTGATCTTAGCCCGACTGGTCATCTTTTGATTTTCCGTCATCTGAGAAGAGGATGACGTTGTATCGGAGTTCATCCTGATTGACTTGGAATCCAACACCTTCTTTTTGCTTCTTTTTGTGATATCGGTGGATTCGTCCTTGTTGTCTTTCTTTAGAACTGGTGTGACATTCGCCTCGTGGTTGCGAATATCAACATCCACTGTAGCTATAGCTTCTTCGGGTAGATCACTCATGTGAGATATTTCAACTAGTTTAGTCTAGTTTAGTCACATTTTGGTAAATTGTCAATAAAAGGCCAAAACTCATTTTAGACTTAGAGATAAACTTTTTGAAGTTATATTAGTCTAAAATACATTCAATAAAAACTTTTTGAAAGTGTGGGAAAGTTGGTAGTCGAGTTTGAGAGAGATTTAAATTTGAACTTTGGGTACATTGAATCTAGACCCAAAAATAGTAGGGTTTACATTTTGGAGGGAAAGCCAAGTGGCCAAATAGGATTTGAAAACTCTATAAAAGGATGTAACTCATGGAGAGACACATATTCTCTCTTCTCTCTCTCATTTCATTATTATACATGATTCTCTTTGGGTTCTACTACTCATTGGTGCATTCTCATGATGTTATCTTGCAATTCCTTGTGTAGAATGCTCATTTATTGCTATTTTTCGGTTCCACATGTGTGAAATACAGTAGGGTACTATAATTATACGAACAGCAAACGTATTTTATGTTTTGGTTCATGTTTGATCAATATCTCTTAGAGTTTGCATCTCATTTTGTATGTAGATGTTGATTTTTCTACATTGGCAGGATTGTTGGTTTTTTCCTTATTGTAACCAAAGATCAGGGACATGGATTGGATCTTGAATGATCTGAAATCCTTCACATGATATCAGAGCTATTGTGTTTCAGGTTATGAAAGGATCATCCATATTTAGCAAGGATTTGGAGGAGTTACCAATGCTAGAGCATGCTAGATTGATCTCTACTAAAAAATCAGCATTTTTGCATGTGTAGAATTGATCTTTTGTAGGTCAAAACTCAATATAGGGTTAGATACTTGATCAATTCTGATTTCACACTTGGTTTACTGGATTTAGATGATATTTGGTGCTTTAGGTAGGTCTCATTGGAGTCTACAAGAAGATATATCAAGCTTCTAGAAATTGCATGTAGAATTTGAGATATTCAATTTTTTGTGATTTTGTCAAAACCCTAATTTTGATTGGATCTCTAGTTTGTGAGGTTTCTAAACTTCATTTGAGTGTGTTTCAATCTTAGAAAGTGGCAAGAATCATTAGATTGAGGATAGATCATAGGTTGATCAAGATTTCACTATTCTATGTGTTGATTTTCTAGTTGGAAGTGTTAGAAGAGATTTGAGAGGTTCCATATCTTTGTGATATCTTCTTGAGTTCATTTGTTGACATTCAAGAGAGTGCTTTGTGCATTGGAACAGGTTGAAAGAGAAGATCAGGTCACTTCAACATGGCTACAAGTGGAGGCTTTATGTTGGATAGCAATGATAGGCTTACCTCAATCAACTATTCTACTTGGAAGGTGAGGATGGAGTCCTTGTTGGAGATGAATGAGTTGATGGAGATTGTTGCAGGTGTGGAGGAGAGGCCTCAAGAACCTCAAGATCAAGTGAGGTATGACAAGAGAGCAAAGAAAGCTTCACACATGATTAAGATAAATGTTACCAATGAGCTTCTCAAGGAAGTTGGTAAGTGCACATCATCTTTGGAGGCTTGGGAAGCTTTGAAGAAGCTTTATGAATCCAAGTCTACATCAAGAGTGCTTACTCTTAGGAGACAAATCTTTCAAAGTATGCAAAAGAAGGAAAGGAGTACTCATGCTTTTGTTTTGAGGGTTAAAACATTCAATGATGAGTTAGCATGTATTGATGAAAGCATTTAAGGAGGTAGAACTTGTTCAAGTTATACTTAATGGCTTGTTGGGTGATCATGCTAATCTTGTTCAAAGTTTTGCTATTCAAAAGACTTTGCCAAGTATTGTGGATTTGCAAGAGATCTTGGTGAATGAGGAGTATAGGCTTCAATCAAGAGGAGGTGGATCTACATCGACATCTCATTATGAAGAGGATGCTATGTTCATCAAAGGCAAGTTCAAGGGCCAAGGCAAGGGCAAGTGGTCTAAAGGGCAAGATCAAGGTGAGACTTTTTCTTTTGGAAAAAAGAAAGATAAGTCTAAGTTGAAATGCTTTTATTGTGAAATCAAAGGGCATTTTGCTAATGAATGTTTGAAGAAGCAAAGAGATGAAGGTAGCAAGCAAATCAACTTTACTACTAATGATGAGGATCTAGGTGGTGGTGATTCTCTTTTGATGTGTTCTTCAAGTCTAATATCAAGTGAAGATGACAAAGATTCATGGTGGATTGATAGTGGAGCTAGTTCACACATGACTAGTCACAAGGAGTTCTTTACTTCTTTGGTCACTTATGATGGAGCCAAGAAAGCAATTCACATGGCCAATGATGGTGAGTGTGTGATTGAAGGTATTGGTTCAGTTCCTATTTGTCTCTCTACTAATAGGAAAGCAAGACTTGATGGTGTTCTTTACATTCCTTCACTTTCAAAGAATTTGCTAAGTGTTGGTCAAATGATAGAGAAAGGATACATGGTAAAGTTTGGTAGTAATGCTTGTTTCATTACAAAGGAAGAAATCTTGGTTGCTAGGGGCAATAGATAAGGTAGACTTTTCAAGCTTGATGCTTTTGTTATGGCTAACAAAAAGGATGGAATGGAAAAGGAGATTGGTCTCAACTTTCCAAAGTTACCTTTTAGCATCAATAAGATTGGTGGATCTTATGCAAAGTCTAACAAGCTTCCTTATGCTAGATCTAGGTCAAGATCTAATATGCTTCTTGGAGATGTTCATCTTTGTGCTAACTTGGCTAGTCTTGAGGATAATGATGGTGTTTCAATGGTTCTTCATGACAAGTGCAAGCATGCAAAAGGTAAGGAAAGAGCTAACTTCATCAATGGAGGTAAAGGTTCTTCCTTGGAAAATATTGTTGCCAACGATTTCTTTGATCATATGGAAAAAGATGTTGCTAGGTGCATTCATGAAGGAGATGGTTCTTCTACATTCTTTTGTTATGATTCCAAGAAACTCATTTTTCCAGCAAGTGGAGTCACATTTCTTCATAAAGAGAGTAGATCAAATGGTTCTATCAAGAGACTTGGTGAGGGAGATAGTCACACGTCAAGAAGAAGAGAAGTATGTGAAGAGTCCAAAGTAGGATGTACTTTGAATGATGTCACTGTGAATGATAGTGAGGAAGAATCATTATCATATGAGTCATTACCTAAAACATTGAATAGAAGTTCTTGTTTGAAAAAAGAGAGTACTTCAATCATCCTTATGTTGAAGGTACTTATCATTTTTTTCATGGCTTCTAATGTCTTTGAGATTTCTACTTCTTATGATGCAATCATTAAGAGGGAGTCTAATGAAGGAAAGAGCAATGGAAGATTGATTCTTGGGAAGATCCAAGACATGGATCTCACATCTCTTCATCAACTCGAAGTATTCTATGATTGTGAATTGATCACTCATGATCAAGATGGCAAAAGGTTGGTTGGAGAAGTCTACATGGAGCAAATCGAGAGGCAATTTCTTCAAGGCAAGGGAGATCTCATTGGTGAGCTTATTAAGATTTGTTATGGACTCAAGAAGGCTGGATTTATTAGGTTTGATACTCATCTTCACCTACTCTACTTCATGTTGGATGTAAAGTTTGGAATCTATCTTTTGATTTATGATGGTGGCATTAATGACATTGTTTTTTCTAACCTTTGTGGAAGATCGAGATCAAGCATTGATGAGATCTTGTTGGATCTAGATCATGTGTTTGAGAGGGAGTATTTCCAGAGGTTCAGGTCTAAAGATATTCATATCTTTGATATCTTTGATGACCAAGAGAAAGGTAAGCAAGTGGAAGCGACTCACTTTGCTTTACTCACATGTTTTGGAGAATTTTCTTGTGTAGATGATGCTATGCAAGTGGATATTGGTTCTCATGGTTTTTATACTGGAAAAGCAAGTAATGGATCTGGAAAACAAAGTCTGTTCAATGACTTTGATGGTCAAGAGGAATATCAAGAGGTTGGTCTCAAAGGGCTTCAACAACACAAAAGAAAAGGGTTGGAGCTAGTCAAGAGCATCGAAGGAAGGTTTTTTTGCAAAGATGTTATGGATATGTTTTTGCAGCTTATTGAAGACTCAAGTAAGGTCAAAGGAGCAGCAAAGAAGTGCTGTTCAAGTTTACTTTACTTGTTCTATCTCATGTTTGAGTTATTTCATGTGAATGTGTGCAAATTGTCAAGATATGGACAAACTAGCTACATTGTCTTGCAATATCTTATTGTTGGAGTTGTACTAGCATTCTTGGCTGGTCTTGATGATGGAAATGAAACTATTGGAGGTTCATTATGTCACTCATCCATGGCTAAGTAATTAAGTGTTGAGCTACTTGGTGCCAATACTTGGAGATTGTCAATTTTTGGTGAATTCATGGTCATTTTCTTGTGTCAAGTAGATCTTGAAGATGGACTAGTGCAACCTACTTGGTTTATGGAGTCATGTGGTGCTAGATTTGCATAATTGATGTACTCACCTAATCATGGATTTTCAAGGATTGATGGTTTCTTGTGGCAAGATGGAGATGGAGGCTCATTCATGGAGTTTTATGGTGGAGACATATCAAGAAAGGACAAAGTTGGAGGAGACAAGCAAGCAAATGGTCATCACTCACATTTATTGTTTGGTTGCTATAATTTTCCAAAGAGTTCAAAGTTTGAAACATGGAAGAATCATTTTATTCACATTCTATTTGGTTCTTCATGTTCTAGTTATATCTTGATGTGTAAAATTGATGTAAGAGATAGTGAAGCATCCAATTTGGACATTATTCTCTATATCAATTATGAAAGATACTTTAGAACCTTAAAAAGGAGATATATACTTAGGATGGAGATCATTCTAAAGTTGGATCAAAGTTCTATTGTCAAAATTATGCCAAAACTAGTTGAAGAGGGAGTGTGAGAGATTTCAACTAGTTTAGTCTATTTTAGTCACATTTTGGTAAATTGTCAATAAAAGGCCAAAACCCATTTTAGACTTAGAGATAGACTTTTTGAAGTTATATTAGTTTAAAATACATTCAATAAACACTTTTTGAAAGTGTGGGAAAGTTGGTAGTCGAGTTTGAGAGAGATTCAAATTTGAACTTTGGGTACATTGAATTAGCCCCAAAAATAGTAGGGTTTACATTTTGGAGGAAAGCCAAGTGGCCAAATAGGGTTTGAAAACTCTATAAAAGGATGTAACTCGTGGAGAGACACATCTTCTCTCTTCTCTCTCTCATTTCATCATTATACATGGCTCGCATTGGGTTCTACTACTCATTGGTGCACGCTCATGATGTTATCTTGCAATTCCTTGTGTAGAATGCTCATTTATTGCTATTTTCGGTTCCACACGTGTGAAATACAGTAGGGTACTGTAATTGTATGGACAACAAACATATTTTATGTTTTGGTTCATGTTTGATCAATATCTCTTAGAGTTTGCATCTCATTTTGTATGTAGATGCTGATTTTTCTACATTGGCAGGATTGTTGGTTTGTTCCTTATTGTAACCAAAGATCAGGGACATGGATTGGATCTTGAATGATCTGAAATCCTTCACAACTCCATAGGATCACCTAGTTGTAGCGTTTCTTCAATGGTTCTTCTTGTTCGTAGGTGCCCTTGGTGGGTCTATCCTTGAAACTTTCGCCATAACAGATTTTTGCGACGATTGAGCTGGTACTTTCTTAATTTCATAACGATCTAGATCCATGTGCTGTAGGACCTGATCAGTCAGCTCAGTCTCCTTGTTGTAAGTCAGAGCATGTTGCCAAGGGACTAAATCATCGTCCACTGGGTTCTCAATAGATTTCACTGACAGCCATGTTACGTTTTGTTGAAAATTGTCACTTCTCACTTGTCATTTTTTATTGTGAATAAAGATCAATCATGAGTACAATGTTCATGATCTGATTTCACACGTGTGGAGCATGTTCTCACATGTGAAAGAAAGTACTTTTCATATTTGTAAATATCTACTTTGATTTTGTATCAATCAAGTCAAGTGTGAACATGATATGACTAGTTTTTAGTCAAGTTGACTAGTCACCTAGAAGTTAGCTTATCCTTGCATGTGCATGAGTAAATGCTCCCACATGGCAAGTGGATTTTCACACATGTGTATAGATTTCTAGAAGATAAGAGTTGACCATTTTGCTTAGATCCTATTTTGTAGGGAGTATTCCTATATTCTAGGAGACTAGCTCTTTGGATTTTAACCATATTCTAGAAGGTCAACTTTGGATAAGGATCAAATGGATAGATCTGAGTGATGTGGCACTCTTCACACGTGTGAAGACCTACTGAATTGTACCAGACTCATGGTTGTACTTGATCCATAAAAGGATCATCATTTTGCTAATGAGATTGATGAGACTTTTGCATTCTACACTTTTGTGAGATTTCTAGTCAATAGAATTGTGATTTTATTGAATGATTGCTATCAAGAACCTATGTACTTGTTGTTTCAGGTGCAGGCCATACAGTGGACAATACTCCACACATGTGAGGCTGCTCTCACTTATTTATGAAGATTTGATCCATTGCTCTTGCTTAAATCTAAGTGTAGTGAATCTAGATCAAGATCTAAAGTGTAGAACTTGGTAGATCCATTGATTAAACAACCAATAACTCTCTATGATTGTCCTAAAACTGAAATTAATGTCCTAAAACTGAAATTTTATCACGTTTATCATATTCACTCCAAATGTAATTGGTGTATCCATGGTGTAACACTTGGGTGAAGATGTGTTGGGTTCAGGATCTAATTCGTATTGACATGCTTGGTAGTCAATCGTTGCTAATGCATCCGTCCATCTCACAACATCCGTCTCTGAATCGTAGTGACCCCCCGTGGCTTGCCTTGGACGATCAATCGTGTGATCTGTTGTGGATGATCCGTCATCAACTTTGGGTGCAAGTGGTTTCACTGCCTTGGATTGACCTTTACAGCATGCTCTCTATTCTCAAAGGTGAGTTTCCCCGTACCCCAGTTGTGTACTACTTGCGCAGTCCTCACCCATGGTCTTTCTAGTAAAACACGGTATGCAGATGGAGATTCAAGTATATCCATTACTACAAAGGTGATCACAAACTGCATGCCTGCTATTTTTACAAGGATATCGACAACCACACCCTTCGATTTTACACAAGATTGGTCCGCTAACTTGATGGCGAATCTTGTTGGCTTCAATCCTTTTTGGTACAAAGTAGTGGAGATCAAATTGAGACCTGATCCTCCATCTACTATTGATGTCTCGTCCTCAAATCTTTTGTGTTTGATTGGCAGGGTGATGTTGTGTTCCTTGCTTTCCCACGCTGCCCCGATGTGGAGGACATTACTAGTCTCGTTGTAGCCCGTACAGTATATGGGCTCTGGCGTTATTGCCTCCGTGTCCACTTTGGCCCATTCAACCAGAAGGCTTTCAGCTTGTGGTGCAATCCGCAGTAATTCCTCGAGGAGTAAACTAGCACGGCTCGCCAACAAGCTTGTGAGCCTTTCAGTGTGCGGTTCCTCGGGCTCCACCATGTGGAATGGTGGTTCATGATGATGCAATCGATCATTTTGATTAGTGCACAATGGTTCCCATTCGTCATCAGCAAGAGGTTCCATAGGGTTGTCCTTTTCGTGCTCTTTTTTCTCCGCTTATGCTCTCTGTATCGAGTGTCGTATCTTCTGGTACTGCCTCCTTTCTTCCCTCACATTCAAATATGGCGCTGAAGTTGAGGGTTGGTCATCAGTGACCGATGGTGGTGGTGAGAGAGCCACTTCCTTCCTCTTTTGTGCTCGCGTAACGGCTAACACATGAGCATGGAAATGTTGCCTTTCCGGTGACATCCCCCCTGGAACTGTTGCTTGTTGTATTGCAATGAAGTTCAATGGTGCGATAGTCCCAGTTCTCAATAGACAATTCTTGTAGTAGTGTCTGCATTCTCGGCAGAAGGATGTATATTGTCCCTTGTAAGGACATTTAGCAATTTTGTGTCCGTCGCCACATCCGTAGCAGCCGTAATTTCTTTCACCTTGATTCTGAGTTTGAGCTGCATGGGCCGCAATATATTCATTTATGACAGGATCCATAAAGGGTTCATCAGGCCCATACCATTGTTGCTGCTCAGGTTGAGGTGGTACTGGCATCTCTGGTTCTGCTGCTGTCAAGTTCACGTGGGCCACTTGTTGATTGGCTGGCCCCGGTGGTGCAGGTAAGGCCATATGCTGTTGATTATTCAATGCACCATACCTCGATGCCGCATTTGGTGCCCCTTGATGATATGGATAAGAAGTCTGATAAGGACTCCTTTTCTGTTGAATAATTTGAGGGTTAAATGGGCAAAATGTCGTATCGTGTGATGTTGCGTTGCACAAATGGCAAAATCTATGGGTCAGTCTCAGATTTTGCTTTAGGACTAGGCACTCGTTTGTTATATGGTTTTGAGTGCATACTGAACACCGTACATTTTCACGTCGGGGATACTGTAGCTGGTTTTGTTCCGGTAGATTTGGCGTTGCTGCTACAACTCCTTGTAAGGCTTTCAGTTTCTGATCAAACTGCGTCGTAAGCTGCTCCATCTACTGATTGTGTAATTTTGTCATTTGTTCCATCAGCAGTTCTGTGGATAGAGTGGAAGCAGTTGATGATGATGATGCTATCGAGGGAGTAGGAATATGGGTGGATGAATATCTGACAAATTGAAAAACCAATCTTGAGCCACCACAACAGGGACATAATTAATCTACAATTATTAATCATCAAACACATTAGCAACGTAGCAATTGGGCAGATCCTAACCTTCTAAGCAAGAGCACCTTCCAGCTTGTAATAAACACATTCTAACCTTCATTAGCGTAGCTTTCAGGATAATCCAGTTACCTTAGTTTAACAAGAACGCCATGGGGAACAACATCAACTTCTTTGTAGGTGTCCGATTGCCGTAGATTTTACAAGCCTGCTCATAGATCTGGAGGAAGCGGATGAGATCAGATGATCTGTCTTATTTTGGTATCTCCATCTGAGGTGCCCTCCAGACTGCTTGCAAGGGAGCGACAAGTACGGGTTGACCCATTGGATCCATTGGCACTGGTTTCGATTCCGTCTCTTATTATGCAACTGCTAATCTGAGAAGGTGTGGTGCTTGATTCACTGTCCTTCTTGCTACTGATCGTCCAGATCTTAGATTCATCCGATGGTGGGGTCCAAGATAGTAGGATCTTGCTTGTACAATGTGATGCACTCTGGATCTTAAGTATCTGATCAATATGATTGGTCAGAAGTGAAAATCAGGCCCCTTACGGTGATTTTTGCTTGATAACTTTTTACTCCTTACACTGATTGACTTGAGATTTTGATAGTAGCTGGATCTAGTGTAGATATTTCCACTGATCTAGTCTGCGAGGGTTCTCTGGTGCAAGGGTTGGTTGTGTGAGGATTCTTTAGCAGTTTTGCAGACCAAAACACTTGATATCTCTCAGATTACTGGGAAGTAACTCTTGCAAGGATCACAGGAGCTGAATTTGGCTTGAATCTGACTCTGGAATTCTCTGCGAGAGTTAACTCTCGCAAGAAGTGAAAATTTCACTGTTTGCGAGGGTTCAAAACCACTAATTTGGCTTGATCTTCACCAATACACAGTACTTACTCTCGTAGGCTTCTTCACTAATGGAAATTGACATTCTAGATCGATTGAGATGGTCTGCGAGAGTTCTCTCTGGAAGGATTTGCTGGATCTTCACCCTTTAGTGATTTTTTAGCACTTAAACCCAATTTTCTACTCATTGAAATCAAACTAACTCTCGCAAACCTCTTTGTGTCCTGGTCTCACTAAGATGGAACTTCAAAATTCTTTGCGAGGGTTGTTGCCCAATAGAACTGAAATTTTTAGTGTCTGCGAGGGTTCTCTGGTATTTTCTCGTCTTTTTTCCACTGGGAACTCTTGCAAGCTTCTCTATGTCATGATCTCACTGGGATGGAACTTCAGAGGGCTTTGGGAGAGTTTTGGTGAAAATTTGCATTTTTTTGGATTTTTACAAGGGTTTTTTGAATTTTTATGATTTTTTCTCTGATTTTTGCAATCTGCTTGGAACTAACTTTTGCAGGCTTCTATGCAGGTCTGGGAGGCCCTCATGTCACATGGAGTGGTATTAGGCCGGACTTCAATACCTGCAACAATGTCCCATAACTCCTTCTCCATCAAAATGCTCTTCATTTTGAATTTCCAGATGTAGTAGTTAGAAGCCCCATCAAGTTTGCTTGCATCGCCCAAATTTGTCTCATTGATGTTTGCCATTTTCAAAGTGCTTGAAACTTCACCTGTAGGCTATAAAGTGTATGCCGAAGCCAACCGTGATGTCAAAAATAAAAAATAATGACTGCAATTTTTGGCTTACCAATCCATCTGCCACTTTTCCGCCAAATTGAAAGCCAAATCGACGTCATCTTCCGAAATGCTCCTTGTCACCAACTCCCAACTATGTGCCCAATGGAATGGTGAAATTGCTTTTGGCGTGCTCTGAACACTTTTTCTGTGGCAAGCACTTTGTTTTGATGTACCGTACTTGCAGGTACAGTCAAGGTGCCCTTTGTTTGGCCAAAATAGACTAAAGGAAGTGAAAATAGAGGCACCTTAAGTTTTGAACTGTCTTTTCACCTTGAAAAGGCTTCACTCTTTACCAACTTCAGGACCCAACTCAAATTTCAAGTTGAAAATTTTCAATGAAGTTGCATGGCCAAATGCAATTCATGGCCTTCGGACCCTCTTTATGCCAATCCAATGGCTCTCACAAATCCGAGCGTCCACAATCACTCTCCATTGCGCAATCTACACCACAGATCCATCTTGATCTAATCCTACAGTCCGGGCTGCATTTGGGCGCTAAGCCCCTCCACTTGGGCCACTGACCCCCTCCAAACACAATCCATAAGCGCGAGTGAGGGCTCGCTGTCAAAATTTCAGAGTTTAAGGACTGAATTTGATCTACAAAGCGTGATTGATAGCTTGGGATCTTGATCTATATCAAGACTAGCTTCCAAATCTAGCTTCTACTTGACAATCTTTGTGATTCCAAGCAAGAACAATAAAAAAATGACGATCCATGACTTCACACATGTGAAGTACAGTACTATATGGCCTGATAATAGAGAAATAGTTTACTTATGATTTACTAAGCATTCATCCACTAAGAAAGTGCTTAAGAGAGTCAAAACACCAAGATTGCTCACAAACCAATGTTTCTCATCATTAGGTTTTCAATGGATCCATCATGGATCAAGTACATAATCATCATAATCTCTCTCTAAGTTGCATCCAACACGTATGGAACAACTCATTGTACTTATCCATATCCACTTTGGATAAGATCTATCAAGTTTGCCACATCATTTATTGGTGGTTTGTGTTGACCTTCTAGTTTCTTACAATCTAGGACCTAACTCCTATAGTTTAGGAGATGTCATATTTGACTCAAATAAAAGCTAATCAAAATGGATCTGAATATTACAAGTGTCATTTCACACGTGTTGACAGGTCCTCACACGTGTGGATCCACATAGATGTCAAAATACATCAAAAACCTTGTGAAAATTGCTAAATTTTAACACTCCTCAATTTTTACATGATGCAACTATAGTAATCTATCTACAACTCCTAAAGCTGATCTTAATTTGATAAATGAAGCCTTTGGCAAGGCTTTAGTGAGTAGATCAGCAAGGCAATCTGAAGAAGACACATGATGTAGCTTGATTTCCTTTGCTTGAACCTTTTCCCTCACAATATGGTGAGCAATCTCTATGTGCTTGCTCCTTGCATGGAATGTGGGATTGGTTGCTAATGCTTGGCTTGATTGGTTGTCACAATATATTATTGGCTGCTCCTCGGCCTCCATGACTTGCAACTCCACCAAAAGCCTCTTCAACCATAAGATCTCCTTTGTTGTTGATGTTAGTGCCTTGTATTCTGACTCGGTTGAAGATAGAGAAATAGTATCTTACTTTTTGGAAAGCCAAGACACTATGCCATTGCAAAGAAAGTTAAGCAAAGCACTTGTGGACCTCCTATCCACTTTATCACCTACAAAATCAGCATCCAAATATGCCCGCAAGGCAAGATTAGATCCATCATATAAAATGCCAAAGTTCTTGGTGGTCGAGATGTACCTCAACACCCTTTTTGCATTTTTCCAATGACAAACCAATGGATTTTGCATAGATTGGCTTAGTTTACCCACACTATGATTTAGATAAGGCCTAGCTATAGTAAGATAGACCAAGAGCCTACAAGTCTTCTATATAGTGTGATGTCCTCAAAGGATGCTTCATCATCACTATTAGAAACTTTTACATTTTGCTCCATAGGAGTTTCTACTCATTTACAATCTTTCATTTCAAACTTTTCTAAAATAGAAGAAGCATATTTGGATTGACAAATAAAACTCAAATCTTTGTCTCTTGAAACTTCTATTCCTAATATGAAATGAAGATTACCAAGATCCACCATCTTAAACTCTTTAGATAGTGCTACTTTCACTTCTTGTATACCATCATGATCATTTCCACTAAGGATAATGTCATCTACATACAAAATGAGAATGTTGATTTTACCATCATTGAATCTTAAGTACAAAGAAGGATCATAAGCACTTAAAACAAATTTTATAGAGTTCAAGAAAGCATTCAACCTAGAGTACTCTTTCAGCATATTGATCTTAGCCCAACTGGTCATCTTTTGGTTTTCCGTCATCCGAGTAGAAGATGACGTTGTATCTGAGTCCATCTTGATCGACTTTAAGGAATCCAACACCTCTTTTTGCTCCTTTTTGTCATATTGGTGGATTCGTCCTTGTTGTCTTTCATCGGAACTAGCGTGACATTCGTCTCGTGGTTGCGAATATCAACATCCACTATTGCTATAGCCTCTTTAGGTAGATCACTCCATCGGATCACCTGGTTGTAGCATTGCTTCAACTGATTCTTCTTGTTTGCAGGTGCCCTTGGTGGATCGATCCTTGAGACTTTCGCCATAGTAGACTTTTGCGGCGGTTGAGCTAGTACTTTCTTGATTCCGTAATGATCTGGGTCCATGTGTTGTAGGACCTGCTCATCAGTCAGCTCAGTCTCCTTATTATAAGTTAGAGCATGTTGCCAAGGGACTAAATCATCATGCACTGGGTTCTCAATAGGTTCCGCTGACAGCCATGCTACGTTTATCATATTCACCCCAAATGTGATTGGTGTGTCCATAGTGTAACATTTGGGTGAAGATGTGCTGGGTTCAGGATCTGATTCATATTGACATACTCGGCAGTCAATAGTTGCTAATGCATTCATCCATCTCATAACATCCGTCTTTGAATCATAGTGACCACCCTTGGCTGGCCTTAAGTGATCAATCGTGTGATCTGTCGTGGATAATCCGTCATCAGCTTTGGGTGCAATAGGTTTCACCGCCCACGTGTTTGGATCAACCTTTACAGCCTGCTCTCGGTTCTCAAAGGTGAGTTTTCCCGTACTCCGGTTGTGTACTACTTGCGTAGTCCTCAACCATGGTCTTCCAAGTAAAACATGATATGCAGTTGGAGATTCAAGTATATCCATGACTACAAAAGTGATCACAAACTACATGCCTGCTATTTTTACAAGTATATCGGCAACCACACCCTTTGGTTTTACACAGGATTGATCTGCTAGTTTGATGGCGAATCTTGCTGGCTTCAACCCTTGTAAAGCCCACTTTTCATATAAAGTAGTGGAGATCAAATTGACTCCCGATCCTCCATCTACTATTGTTGCCTCATCCTCGTATCTCTTGTGTTTGATTGGTAGAGTGATGTTGTGTTCTTCAATTTCCCACGCTGCCCCGATGTGGAGGACGTTACTTGTTTTTTCATAGCCCGTACAATATATGGGCTCAAGCGCTACTGGCTCCTCATCCATTTTGGCCCATTCAGCCAAAAGGCTTTTAGCTTGTGGCGCAATCCGCAATAATTTCCCAAGAGGTAAACTAACACGACTTGCCAATAAGATTGTGAGCCTTTCGGTGTGTGGTTCCTTGGGCTCCACCATGTGAAAAGGTGGTTCATACGATGCAACCGATCGTTCTGATCAGTGTGCAATGGTGAGCCAGTTTGCGATTCCTGTTCGCCGTCAGCTGGAGGTTTCCTAGGATTGTCCTTTTCTTGTTCTTTCTCCTCCGCTTGTGCTCTCTATACCTAGTGTCGTATTTTCGGTGGTGTCTTCTTTCTTCCCTCACATTCGGATATGGCGTTGAGGTTGAGGGTTGGTCATCAGTGACCAATGGTGCTAGTGAGGGAGCCACTTCCTTCCTCTTCTGTGTTTGCGTAACGGCTAACACACGAGCATGGAAATGTTGTCCTTCTGGTGGCATCACCGCTGGAACTGCTATTTGCTGTATCACAATGAAGTTCAATGGTGCATTGGTTCCAGGTCTCAATGGACAATTCTTGAAGTAGTGTCCATAATCGCATTCTCGGCAGAAGGATGTATATTGTCCCTTGTAAGGACATTCTGAATTCCTGTGTCCTTCACCGCATCCATTGCATCTCTGGTTCTGCTGCTGTCAGGTTTACATGGGCCACTTGTTGATTGGTTGGCCTTGGTGATGCAAGCAAGGCCATACGCTGATGCTGATTCGATGCGCCATATCTCGGTGTCGCGTTTGGTGCCCCTTGATGATATGGATAAGAAGTCTGATAAGGACTTCTCTTCTGTTGAACAATCTAGGAGTTAAATGGGCAAAATGCCATATTGTGCGATGTTGCATTGCACAGATAAAAAAATCTATGTGTCAGTCTCAGATTTTGCTTTAGGACTGGACACTCGTTCGCTGTATGGTTTTGTATGCATACTGAACACCATACATTCTCCCGTCGTGGATACTATAGCTAGTTTAATTCCGATTGATGTGCCATTGTTGCTATAGCTCCTTGTAAGGCTTTCAGTTTATGATCAAACTGCATCGTAAGTTGCTCCATCAGTTGTTTGTGTAATTTTGTCATTTGATCCAACAGGAGTTCTGTGGATAGAGCGGATGCGGTTGATGACGATGATGCTATCGAGGGAGTAGGAGTATGGGTGGATGGATATTCGTCCTCGGATCCCTCATCCTCTTCCCTGATGGCATCTTCCATAGCTTCTTGCAGAGTAGGGAACTGCTCCCATCATTTCAGTTCTCTTTTTATGCTTCCTGGTAGTCCGGCTAGGAACCACATGATTACCGCATGATTGGGAGTTAGGGCTACACTACACTCAGATCTTAGATGTTTGACCCGTTCAATATAGTCCCTGACCCTTTCTCGTTTTCCCATCTTGACTTTGTTCAGTAGGAGAAACAGGCCTTCTAGGAATTTCCTTGGTTTAAGGCGCGTGATGAGAGCCGATTTAACAGCTTCCTAGGTAGATTTTTCTTCCTTTGACAGGTTGAAAAACCAATCTTGAGCCACTGCTAATAAGGACATGGACAACAACATCAACTTTTCTGCAAGTATCCGTTCGCCATAGATTTCACAAGCTTGCTCGTAGATCTGGAGGAAGCGGATGGGATCTGATGATCCGTCGTATTTTGGTATTTCCATCCATGGTACTCTCCGGACTGCTTGCAAGAGAGCGACAAGTACGGGTTGGCCCATTGGTTCCATTGGTGCTGGTTCCGGTTTTGCCTCTTGTTGCGCAGCTGCCAATCTGGGAAGGTGTGGTGCTTGATTTGCTATCCTTCTTGCTATTGATCGTCCAGATCTCAGATTCATCCGATGGTGGATTCCAAAGTAGTTGGATCTTGCTTGTACAGTGGGATGCAGTCTCTGGATCTTAAGGATTTGATCAATCTGATCGGCCGGAAGTGAAATTTAGGCCTTGTACGGTGTTTTTTCCTTGATAACTTTGTACTCCTTGCATTGATTGACCTGAGATTTTGACAATAGCTGGGTCTGGTGCAGATTTTTCCACTGATCTAGTTTGCGAGGGTTCTCTTGTGTGAGGGTTGGCTGTGCGAGGGTTCTTTAGTTGTTTTTGTAGATAAAAAACTTTATATCTCTCAGATGTTTAGGAAGTAACTCTCGCAAGGATCATAGTAGCTGAATCTGGGTCAGATCTCACTATGGAATTCTCTGCGAGAGTTAACTCTTGCACTAAGTGAAAATTTAACTATATGCGAGGATCCAGAACTACTATTTTGGCTTGATCTTCACCAAATCTCTATACTAACTCTCGCAGGCTTCTTTGATGGAAATTAAGATTCTGAATCGATTGAGATGGTCTGCGAGAGTTCTTATTGGAAGGATTTGCTGGAAGGCTTCACTTTTTAGTGATTTTTTAGTACTTAGACCCAATTTTTTGCTCTCTAGAATCAAACTAACTCTCGCAGACTCTTCTGTGTCCTTGTCTCACTGAGATGAAATTTCAGAATCCTGTGCGAGAGTTCTTGCCCACTGGAACTGAAAATTTTGGTGTCTGCGAGGCTTCTCTGGTACTTTCTCGTCTTTTTTTCACTGGGAACTCTCGCACAGGCACCTAGACATCAAACTAACTCTCGCAGGCTTCTCTGCGTGCTGGTCTCACTGAGATGGAACTTCAAAGGGCTCTGCGAGAGTTTTGGTGAGAATTTGTATTTTTTTGGATTTTTTCAAGGATTTTTTGAATTTTTTATGATTTTTCTCTGATTTTTGCAATCTGCTTGGAACTAACTCTCGCAGGCTTCTATGCAGGTTTGGGACAGTACCCTGGAGTTGCTGCCAGTCATGCAAGGGTTAACTCTCACTGGTTTTGGAGATATTAAAATCTGATGAGATTTTAGGCTCTTTTTCCCTCCAAAATGCAGATTGGTGTTTTTTTGGATATGTTGGTTGGTTGGGTTTCAAGCCCTTAGAGGCTGTTCAGGGCCTCCTCTACCCTCTCACACCTCCTCCGCTAGCTTTGAACGATCCAAACACAAAAAAATATAGAGAACTAACTCTAAACTCCCAAAAATCTATCTAAAACTACTCTAAAAAGCAAGAAATAGCTAAAATGCAACTACACTAGTTAGTGGAAACCTATCCCCGACAACGGCGCCACTGTAGGGTCTTCGATCTGCTGTTGTTGTACCCCTCCCCCTTGTCAACAAGGGTTAGTTCACTGGATAGGCACCTAGCTATGCATAGATGCTACTTTTAGTTAGTTCCCTACTTTTCATCTAACTCTACCCCACTAACAATACTTTCACTAACTCTACTCCCCTAAACTACCTTCGTCATGATTGTAGGTGAAAGGAAAGGAAAGATTAGAAGAGAGTGAGAGAAGAGAAGAGAGAAAGAGAGAGATAGAGGGTGAGAGTGGAGGTTAGCTCAAATGCTCCTTATGCTTGCTAATGAAGAAACATTAACTAGGACAACCAATCAACATGAAAATGGAAAGCAATGGAAACACAATCAAAAGCATTAGCAAGTAGTGAATAACAAATGATGATGCTTCTCTCCAAAAAGTGGTAGAGTTTTCTCCTTCTCATTAAGCATCAAAATAGAGTACAAGTGGTGCCTTTTTATAAATGGGGAAGGCCCTTGCCCCAAAATCCTATTGGCTAATATTTACATTGATCCTATCCATTCATCTTGGACCCAACTTGATCCAAGGGTCCACAAAAAGTACATTGGAAATCACAAGATTCATGTGAGTCCAAAATTGGACCCAACTCTAAAAAAGTAAAATCTAAGTTTAAAATTGACTTTGGGCCTCAAGTTTTATTTTAATTACAAAGGGCCCAAGTCTATTATTTTATTTACAACTCAACTTGCGTGCTCATTGGCCCATGGGCTTATACGCGCAGGATGTCATGCCCTCACAATACGTTTTATTGGTCGATTTTATTTATTTACAATTCGTCGGGAATACTCCCAACAACAGTTTTACTCGTGTTATCATAGAATCTACAAAAATACACGGGAAAGGTTAACAGTCATATTCGACTTAAATAATTCAACATTCCTAACTAGTATAAATAGATGATCATTTCTAGTTTTATTGTTCTTATTTTTTTTCCTTTCTCTTTTAAAAAGAAGTCAAGGATCAGAGAGTATTGCTAGTATCGCTTCATCGCTAATTAGTGGAAGTGCATCAAATAGAGTTAGTTTCGAGTATGCAGATGCATTTGCTATTGTTTTGTGTTCGCTATTCATCTAATGTATACATGCTACTTACTGAATCGATTATACAATTTTATTATGTTCAATATTATGTTAGAGTGAATACTTCTATGTTCTATTGTAATCTGATTACGTTCTCTTACAGTTTTGTATGTGCTATCGAATACTGTCTAAATAAATTTTCATTCCTGTATGTTTGTCTACAAAGTCAATCTCATTGATTCTGATGATTTCAAAGTTAGAGTTAAGTACAATCAAATGATAGTCCCATCTACCGACTCTTTTTCTATTGAGCATTTTTTCCTTTCTCCAGCATAATGTATATAGTCCTTTTGTGTGAAGATAAGATAGTATCAATGTTAGAATAACCATTGTCAATCCGGTCATCGCTAAAGCACAAATAGGTGACGAACGCTATGTTACCGCCCAACCATAGAGGTACTGCCACCTCACCCCCGTGCACTAGAGCCACAGACCACCATCAAGCAAGCTCGGATTCTCTGGTCCCATGCCACCATGCCTTACCCTCGACCCTCGCCTACCTACATCCTAAGGACTAGATAATCGTCCTGACCTGACCACCAGTGGAAGAGCTCTTTATTCTCCATGAGAGAATGAATGCCAAGCTCATGGAGATCCACCTCTATATACATAGTCTAGGTGGGGTCATCTTCGACCATAGGAGTCACGCATGACCAACGACACGTGACAGTTGTGCACGTTGACGCGGGTCCATAACAACAAGTCAACGCGCGCCAATAAGATATTGACATGTGGCACCAAAAGACCTATAGCTCCATATCAGCGTTCCGTCATAATTGAGACCGTCACCTCAAGTTTCATGTTGTGTGCCCTTATGGGTACGTAACATTCCCTCCCCCTTTTAAGAGTCTCCTCCTAATGAGAGCAAACCAAGGAAGTTCAATCTTAAATAGTCTTCTCTCTCGAAAGCGTCCTCATCATCTGACTTGCCTTTCCAACCTACAAGAAATTCAAAAATCAAACAGTTTCTCAATTGGTGACGACAAACGTCAACCACTATTTCAGGTACGTTAGGAGCAAAGGTAGACAGATCCTCTAACTCAAATAGTTCACTTTCCAAAATTAGGGAATCCTTCCTACTAAGTCATGCCTTTAAACAACTTACATGGAAAACAAGATGAACCCCAATCAAAAGATATAGTTGATAAGTGACCAGGTTGATTTTTTTTTACAACCTTATAAGGTCTACTATAATGAGGAGATAGCTTATGGCATTTTCCCATCCGAAGTACCTTTAAAGCCTTAGGGATTTTAAGGTACACCCAGGTTTTGACCTCAATATCCCGAGGTGAGCGACCGCGGTTAGCATAAAACTGAGCTCTATTCTGAGCGGTTTTCATACTTTGATGAGCATAAAGCTTATAAAGTTTATGATCCATCCACCAATGTAGTATTTGTCTCTAGGGATGTAATATTTCAAGAACATACATACTATGATTTCAAACAACCATCGATAAATGATGCTATGTCATTTCATCCTATTTTACGTAACATGGATTCTTCCAACATTGATGTTCCTTTTACAGAACCTACAGCTACAGGTATAGGAGCCGAGCAGCCGACAGTACCTATCATCAGACCAGACCAAGCCAGCTCGAGCAGATATGGAGAAACTCAAGAAGAAGTATCATCGCATCCTAGTCAACCAAACGTCCGCAGATCCTCACGGACTCGGACAGTTCTTGAGAAGTATGCACCTCAATCATTCTGGACTTCATCAGAAGAACTAGAGAGCCTAGCCGAAGCAATTAACTCCAAGGATGTTTTGAAGTGACAAGAAGCTATGGAAATTGAGTACAACTCACTTTTGATGAATCAGACCTGGACACCGGTCGACTTCTCCACTCACAAGAGAGTTATCAACAACAAGTGGATCTTCAAGAAGAAGATCAACTCTGATGGTTCCATTGCAAAATGGAAAGCACGGCTGATGGCTAAAGGATTCACTCAAGTCCAAGGAGTGGATTACCAAGAAATTTTTAGTCTTGTCGTCAAGATGCAGTCAATCAAGACTCTAATTGCGTTAGCAGCCGCGGAAGACCTCGAAATGCACCAAATGGATGTCAAGACAACATTTCTAAATGACAATGTCGAAGAGGAGCTGTATATCTTCCAACCGGAAGGATTCGAGGTCAAAGGCCAAGAGCACAAAGTGTGCATGCTGCACAAAGCAATCTATGGTCTGAAACAGGCCGCAAGAGCATGGTTCGATAGAATCAACTCTTATCTCATTCAATTGGGATTTGCAAATAATTCAGCTGACTGTAATATTTATTCAAAGCATATAGGCACCAATTCAATTCACATAGCTCTTTATGTAGATGATACATTTATTTTGTCTAACGACACTTTTCTTCTACACACTATTAAGAGTGATCTGTCAAAGGAATTTGACATGACTGATTTAGGAGCTGTCCATTCTTTGCTAGGAATTCACATTACTAAAAATAGACTTCAGAAGAAGATCTAACTTAGCCAACATGCATATCTAAAAGGCATTTTAGAAAAATTTCATATGTCTGATAGCAAACCAATTGATACTCCAATGGATCCAAGTATTGTATTGACTAAACCTTCTTGTGCTGAGACCGATAGTGAAGTACTCGACTTAGCGAAGTACCCTTATCATTCACTAATTGGATCTCTAATGTATGCAATGCTGTGTCCAAGAATATACTGTTAGCACGTTAAGTCAATTCATGTCTAATCCTAGGATCTCTCATTGGAAAGCGTTAAAGAGAGTGATGAGATATATTCAAGGAAGTTTAGACCACATCTTATGTTACGATGGAAATGCTATCGACCCACTCATCTTGCGAGGCTACAACAACTCAGATTGGGGAGGAACAGTCTCTACCAGAAAATCTACCTCCAGTATCTGTTTCTATCTGGTAGGGGGACCGATTTCGTGGAACTCAAGGAGGCAGAAATCAGTTACGCTTTCTTCGACAGAGACAGAGTACATCGCAACATGCCAAGCTTCAAAAGAAGCTGTATGGATTAGGTTATTATTTCACGACTTACATCACACTCAGTTTAATGCTACCACCATTCTGTGTGACAACATGAGTTGTATTTCACTGTCACTGAATCCCAAATTTCATGGCAAATCCAAGCACATAGAAATTCAGTATCATTTCATTCGAGAGAAAGTTTACTCAGGCAAGTGATCCTTCAATACTGCTCCACAACAGAAATGGTCGTAGACATCTTCACCAAAGCGCTTCCCAGGATCAAGCATCAGAAGTTCTTCGACATGCTGAACGTGACGCAGATACCAAGGCACCAACCTGACCTTAAGGGGGAGGGGGGACTGTCGGAAATTAAGTCCACAGTTGTCTCCTTGGTGAATGACTAATTTCTATTTCATGATTCTTCCTGCGTGTTTTGATCATTGATCTAGTATTAGGTGAAACCAACTTTGGTTCTACGTCTGCTCAACTGGTATCGACAGGAATCACAAACTTAGACAACCAATTTATTTGAAGAACATTTACAATGGGCTTCCGGCTGATCTCCAACAAAGGGTAACCAATCCTATCATAATTTCAAGTTCAGATGTTAAGCTCAATAAACTTGAAGTCATTGAAGACTTGGCCATCTTCAACAATTTCCACGAAATTAATATTTATAACAATTCTGCAGAAATACATTACTTTTTCGACAATATGTAGCCAATAACATCTATTGAAGTCCATAACAAAAGAAGTGATCAAATATCTAAAGTAGAATCAATAAGACAATGGTGAACATTCTACAAACACTTTAAGCCATGTCATGGAGATGGTTCTCTAGGCTAAATTTTCTTTGGGACAATTGTTGCAAGTTGCACAACGGGTGTTTGATTTGGTCAAGAGCCAGATGGAGTATCACATCTCCAAATGGGATCATCAATGCTAATAAATAGTGTAACATGCTTTGCAATGGAGACACCACATGTTCATGTCTATTCAACGAAGTATGATCTTGCACTAGTCACCATTATACATATTGATCATATGAAGTTTGAAAATGTGGAGATAGATGGTGGGTTTCGAATAACATCATGACAGGTTTTTAAGGACTCAAGGTTAAGAAGACTAATATGATCGTCAAGTGTCTTTTCAATAAGAAAGACTTGCTACTTGATACATAAAGTAAACATTCTTAGTTGTATCACTAGATCATCGATATTGCTTTTGGAGTTTGATTTTGAAATTTGATTCAAGATGGTGGAAAATGGAAAACTTATGATCAAGAATCGAATTTGTACAACTAGTTTCAGAGATAGGAATGACTTTCTTGATGCACATTTATATTCCATTGAAGCAATAGTCAAGATTGCTTTAGCATGGTATGGTGATTTGCATTTTTGTATGACGACGTGTGCTTTTCCCTTTGCCTATACAAGACTTCAAAAGAAATATCTGACAAGAAAATCAAGATGCTAACACTAATTGATTATGTTTTGCATATTACGGTACCTGATAACATATTGCATAGATGCATTCTACCAAAAGAACAAGAGTCCTACCATTTGTTCACATTCATGCTAGATAGGGCTATTTTGCATCATAGATAATAACTAGAAAATTGCTACAATCGAGTGTTGTTGGCCAACCTTATGGAAAAAAAAAATTCTACAAGAGCTATAAAATTTGTCAATGGTCGAGAAAGTCATTGCAATCTAGCTACATGTTGCTTCTAGTATTGTAGTCTATAGGGCCATTCATATGACAATGATTGAATTTTATCAACCACTTATCTAAACCATCCTCCCAAGGACATCAATATTACAATGGTGATCACATATCACTATTAAGAATGGGTCGAAGTCAAGGCACTAAAGGATAACGCTCGGGAAAGCACTACCATAATTTTGTAAGGACGAATCATTACATGGTTTGAGTGAGCACTTGAACTAGTTTCTAATAGAGGTGGACATATTTTGAACAATCTTGCAAGTACTTGGTATGTACCATGCCACCACTATGTATGTGGACTAGACGCTCCATCTCCATGCTTGTGCCAAATGACACAATATGCCAATTCTCAAATAGTGCACCCCTGTCAACCTATCCCATCCTAGTGTCTCTAATTCTATGCACAATGTTGATTTTTAGTGCACCTGGCTTTTTACCATGCACCACCAATACTTTTGGAAATTTAATAAGGGTGTCCAACAATTTTGGCTCAAGCTATCATGATGTAATCTTGGTGCTTCTAGCCATGCTACAAATAGTGGATGTCCTACTATGGAGCTAGCATACCACTTGCTTTGGAGGTGGCTCCAAAAAAATGAATTTTCTTACAAAGATTTTGTCACTACTTCATGCTATGACTATGAAATATGGTACTCAAAATCATTTGTGCATGGTATGCTCCTAGGAGGAAGATGACAAAAAAAATTCAGATTTTATTCTATATCAACCTTTGAAATTTGCTACAAAGAAGTTTTGATATTTTCAAAAAAATCTAGCCTGTTTGATTCTCAAAATCTCATTAGAGGGCAACATGCATCAATGATGCATACATCTGAGGTACAATAAGTAGGTCAACGGGTTGTGTTTATAACAACTATGATCACTATAAGCCAATGGTTTGCCATCCCTATGAGTCAACAATATATTGCTTGTACAACTACTTTTCTTGGCAAGGGTCTTTTATAAGACTTTTGGCCCATAATGAGCATTGATTCAAAAGCAAAGTTCAGCCTTACAATCACCCTATTCAATCCATCTTGACAAGAGTGTTGAAGTGATCATAGTATTCTATCCTCTAGTGATTGTGCAAATTGTTCCCACTCCTAACACCCATGCATCACTACCATTCAACTCTAGTTCTAGTCAAAATTGATTGTGCATGCACTGAAGTTATTTTAGGCAAAAGGATTCCCTTACCTTAATGGGACTCTCTTAACCTAAAGTTAGAGGCTACTTAAGCTAAGTTGATTAACAACAATAATCCTAACCAAGAAATTTAGAGTAGCTTGATGCATAGGCTATTGGCTTCAAATGCAATTGATTGATTGCAACTGTGATGTTGACGTGATCAAAGTATTCCCATTTAAAAGATTTTACTTGATCTTCAGAACTTCTCATCATATAGCACAAACATGCGACACATTCATCACAAACTTCTCAAGTTATGCCTAGGAAAAATTTCATGCTAATGTTATTGCTTGCCTCAAAACAAAAGTAAATGAAATCCCACCAAATGTTGTTTGTCAAGCAACAAGAGCAAATTTGAAGATAGTTGAGTAAGTTGTAAGAAACTTGTAGCTAATGGTAGCTAGGTTTGAATCTTCCCTTGGAAACCAAGAAGTGTTATTTGGTAATTATGTTAGTTATATGCCTTGAGCATTTCATGTTGATGAAGAATATTCTGACTAAGAGATGCGTGTAATGTAGGAGGGCACCTTTGCAAACAAAAAAGGTACAACATTTTTACTAGAAGATGCGTGCCAAATTACTAGAACAACTTTGCAGCCTTTACAGATATTTATAAGCAGCTGTTCTCTTTGGAATCGAAATCTAAATTGGAGCATTAAGAAAATTTAGGCGTAGCTACTACCACCTTCAGTTCCCAATGAAACTTCCTGATTCCAGGTACAAGCAACCAGCAACCTTTATTCCTATGCTTCTGCGCTATACACAAACTGTCACAGTGAACTAAAAACTGTTAAAGAGATTAGTCCCATTTCGTGAACTAAGTCCTAGGTAAAGCTATGAAGATCATCATTTATTTGTTCACGGCATCCTGGGATCTGCTAATTTCTACAGAACTGTGGTCTATGAATTGAAAAGAGAGCTTGTTCTCTTTCAACCAGAAAACTGAACGTATCGATCAGAGGAATGATATTCCCGCCAACCCAAAGATTTTGACTTCGAGCCTCTGAACATGGAAGGAACTCCACACATTCCATGCAGCAACCCTGTCATCCAGGAGGTTCTCATCGAAGGCAGGGAGAAATCTGATTTTGCACCGGAGGTAATAATTTTCCTTGCATTCCCTGACAAAACGCTATTCTTCCATTGCTCAGCCATATATTCCATAACAGCTTCATGACTGTGCTCTACAACCTGAGCAGGAGGTATGGCAAGAGGATTCCCATCCAGTCTAAGGGTTTCTAATGTTTGCAGCTTTCCAAGTGAGGCAGGTAGCTGTCTGATTTGGTTATAACTCAAGTCAAGACTTCTTAAAGAAACAAGATCCCCAATAGAATCTGGTAAACCAGCAAGATTGTTGAAGTTGCTACTAGCGTTCAATATCTCCAGATTTGTTAAGTTCCCAAGAGAAGCTGGTAACGATATCAACTTGTTGAATTGCACCTCTAAATGCTTTAATGATTTCATCTCACAAAGTGAAGATGGAAGAGCACTGAGTCTATTTAACTGAAGAGAAAGCCTTTGTAGGTTAAGGAATGTTGACCCAAAATTTGCTGGCAAGGATTCCAGTTGGTTGAAACTCGCATCAAGTTCGAGCAAAGCACTGCCACAAGTTAAACATTATTTATTTATGTAGCTCATTATAGAAAAGATTGTGGCCAAAACATTAAAAAAGAAAGGATCAGATTTTCGTGTCCATAACACTTACAAATGCCAGAATCAGACGTGACTCGTAATAATGATGTGGCAAATTTCTAGAGAGAAGAGTAGGAGCCAGACCTGCAGTTTCCGATATTATCTGGAAAGCACTTCAACTGATTTCCTGAAACATTTAATATCTTGAGCTTGCTTAACATCCCGATACAATCCGGTAATGCATTTAGGTGGTTGGAATGGAGGTCAAGAACCACGAGGTTGACAAATGCAGAAATTGAATCTGGTATAGCCTGCATAGGACGAGAAACTCTTGAACTTCTTATAATCAATATCCCCTTTTCTTCAGCACTAAGAAAGCTCTAAAATAAAAGGAATCCTCTTTGAAGATAACGCTGAGGGATTCTAGACGACGCTTTAAACTCTCATTATTGCAATTGAAGTAAAATTTGATGTGAAATCAATTATAAAAGCTCGACTCACTTAATTCGGGCATCGACCAACAAAACAAGCTATTTTCCTGAGATTTGGAGTTTGTGTGATACCTCCAACTGGTTCTTAGACAGATTTAAAGTTTTCAAAGAAGTGATGCTCCCAAACGAATCTGGTAAGCGTTTCAATTGACGATTGCTCAAATTCAATGTGTCGTTTGCTTTGCGCACGCTTCGATTATGTCCAGTTCCTGCTTCGTCCCCTATGGACAGATGCATGACCGGATTTTTAGCTAAGTATGATCCAACGTCGTGAGCTTCCTTAGCATTCACGGATACGTTTTCATCCACCCAGTCCAATGCATTTGCCTGATTTACTGCTCCATAAGCGGAATTCTTTTCTTCCAGTGACTCTCGGACTTTATTCTCAATTTTAGTCTTCGTCTTCTGAAACATACAGCCAACAATAAAATATTCCATCAGTTGAAGGTAAACGTTCTTTCTGTTTCACGATGCACAATCTTAACCAAACCTCCTCCGGTACCGCGATGCATACCTTAACCAGCCGTCGTTGAAACTTCAGCTTTATGTTCTCAAATTTATCTTATTTTCAAGGCAGACGGAGCGACTCAAATTTGTCTTATTTTCAAGGCAGATGGAACGAGAACCTATACCGTTTGACGTCTATTACTAATTTTTTATTTTGACATATTAACCATTACATTCTAGAAACGTCCACGATTTGATAGAGAACAGGAAACTGACGAAGACTCTGCTCAGTTCTTATTTCAAGGAGCGAAAATTCGAACCCTGATTGTGTAATTATAGCACATTCTAAAAAGGCTTACTATATTTTACATCTGCGAACGAGAAAATTACAGAACTTGCTCAACCAAGTGTTGATATTGAAGCCCGAGGGTGTGTTATCACGCTATTTGTGGCAAGCACGCAACACCTCTTGTCAGGCAAACGATCCCAAGCATCTGGCAAAGCAGCACTTGCCATGCAAAAACGATCCCAAGCATCTGCTCAAGTGACATGATAACATTGAAGCCCGAGAATGATAATATCAGGAAAATGTTTACAAAATTTTGAGAAAAACCTGTGAAGATGTCCATGCACTTGGAGATTGGGGGTTTGTGTCTTCATTCAGCAGCCATGTCGGCTGGTTCACAATGCCATCCTGCTGTGGACGCGACCGAAGCATGATGCCAATATCCTCAACGCCGAAGGATGCTGCTGCTGCTGCCATCAAGATCGACAATGGCAGCCCCTCGATCACGATTCAATTGTGACGAATGGATCGATGATCGACCTTGGGCCGCCATCGAAGAGTGAAAAATGCTTTCTCCTCTTGGATCTTATATTTTTTTTCAATTTTGAAAGCATGCTTTGCTTCTTCTTCTTCTATAGCAGCACGTGATGTTTTCGAGCTTTCGGCTTGGGTGGAGCCTTGGAGGTGGCGTGCAAATAAATGTATGCTACCTCAAGTAATTGGGGAGCCCACCCGTGACCCCACAACCAGGGCCAAGGAACAATGCCCATGATATATATACTTCACTTGGTTCTCTCCATGAGCTAGGATGACAATTTTCACGAACCACGATCTCCAACGCGATATCCAACAACTTGCCTTTCTCTCTAGCAACAAGGCCATGTTCTCCTGATCCAACAACTTGCCACTCGAGTAGTTTTGTTTCATTTTCTAAGGAGGAGATTCCGATTTCAACAATCTGATGTTGCTAGAGTGTCTTTAACAAGAGAATTAGGTATCATCAGTGCGAAAGTTTCAAGAGGTGGAAGGGGGGCCTGTGTGGTGTGCACATTAAGTGTGCAAAGCCCCAAACCTCAACATTGGTTGAGGGGATGCTCGGGTCTCTTGTAAATTCCCCTTTGACACTATGACTTGTGTGGCTGTCATCTTCAAAGGGTGAGGGGTGGTTTACATACCAAGTAGACCTCACTCCTAGAAGTCCCTTTTCTTGTTCCACTCCATATTGGGTTTCCTAGTTCACGCTTGTCAATAATCACACTATCATTAGCATGAACACCATTAACAACATAAGAAGGAGAGAAAACCACACAACACTATACTAAATAAAAAGTAAAATGCAGAGAGAGAGAGAGAGAGAGAGAGAGAGAGAGAGAGAGAGAGTTTAGGGGTTTAGGAGTTGACTTACAGTCTAAAGTACAACTAGCTCAACTTACACTGAAAAGAGTGAAAAGCAAAGTTTAGCATTGAAATCAATGCTCGTAAAAAAGTTTCAAACTAACCATATAAAAAACCCACAAAACTATTCTGGAATCAGTAAAAAGGTTAAAATAAACCCTAAAGCCTAAGATTTATAACTAAAATCGAGCCATGTAAAAACCCTACAAATCTAAAATGAAGCGGTAAGAAATGAATTTCAACAGCTGGGTTGTTTGTATTTGTCAGTTTTTTGCGAGCACTGATTAAAATTCTAACACTCTCTCAATGATAAAAGTGCACTTGAAATCTTTCGAAATTTATTCTACCTAATGACTTGGTAAAACTATATGCCACTTGATCTTTAGATTTACAAAAAACAAGATCAATGGCACCATCAAGTATTTTTTCTCGATCAAAATTTCCAAGTATCTTCATGTGTTTTGTCCAAGCATATAAAATTAGAATTTTAGCATGGTAAATACATTGAAAAATAAGTGCTTAGTATCCAAATTCATAATTTAGCCGCTACTCACATCTATTTTCACATGAAGAAATTTAGCTACAACCCATGTTGCATATAAATTAGTAACTACTAAAGTATTTTGATAGCCTTTTGTGCATGCTAGTATAACTTTCAAATGAAGTATTTTTCTCCACATTGAAAGGTTCAATGGGCTATAATGGCTTAGTGCCAAGGACAGGATGCCATAGTTTTGCTTTGATTTTTTAAACACACAAAATTTATGATGATTGACTATATCCCCCCAAAACACTAGCCACCAAGCTTCATAATGCCTAGTTTGTTATTTTAAGCCCCACTTCTTTTTTCATAATGCCTTGTTCTAATCACTATTAAGTCTCATGGAGATGTAAACACCTTCTCAATATTTCAAATGGTATGCAAGACCTTGCTTTCAAGATTATTATTGAAATGATGCAAAAATGTACCAATGCTAATATAAGGATTAGCATAGCATGTTCTTTTTTTATGTGGAAAATAAATATTCATCTGACACCAAATCCACACAACTCTCTCTCTCTCTCTCTCTCTCTCTCTCTCTCTCTCTCTCTCTCTCTCTCTCTCTCTCTCTCTCTCTCTCTCTCTCTCTCTCTCTCTCTCTCTCTCTCTCTCTCTCTCTCTCTCTCTGTGTGTGTGTAAAAAAATGCGTTATCAGAAATGAGCTCTGATGCCATGTCGTAAAACGATGCGTTATCAGAACTGAGCTCTGATACCATGTCGTAAAACGATGCGTTATCAGAAATGAGCTCTGACAGAATGTCAAAAATGGTTAGGTTAGCAGCGGAAGTAGACCAATGGACGGTTGTAGATCGGAAGTGCAACAGTTACCAACAATAATCAAGATGAATAAACAATATTAATGCTCAATAGAACAAACCAGTAGTGGGCAAAAATGTACTCTTGTCACTACCTTAGAGAAAACGTGCAAAGCAAGGAAGTGTCATTGGTTTACTGCAAGACATATTTTATGGCAGCAGATTAATTCACAAAAGCTCTATCAAAGGAGCACCATCTCAGATTTAACGACATGCTAAATCTGAAGATCAAAGTTTTTCAAGATCCACATTAAGGGGGAGTGTTGGATTTTTATGATCAGGTCCAAAATCCATTCAATAATGAGCATCCTGAAAATCTGTCGAAGTCCGACTCCATCGACTTCGAAGTCATTGAAGTCACCGAAGTCATCGACTTCATCGACTTTGACTTCTCCCATGTATATACTTAACTGACCCCATTGACATCGAAGTCATCGACTTCATCGACTCCAACTTCTCTCATGCATCACGTACTCGACATTGAAGTATCCGACGTACTCGACATTGACGTACTCAACATCTCACTCCATTCCATCATGTACTCGACATCGACATACTCAACATCTCACTCCATTCCATCACGTACTCGACATCGAAGTATTTGACATGTGAGATGCTCCTAGGTTGAAATAGCCATAATCCAATATTCATAGACATCAGGTAGACTCAATAATAGAGTCATAACAACATTGGAATCTTCAATGACTGTGCTGATTGCAGTCATTAGCTCCATAAGATTTTTGAAAGTGTTGAGGTGGCTCAAAACACTATCTGCATCAAACATTCTCAGTGTGAAGACCTTCCTCCTCAACTGGAGTTTGGAGGTGACGTCCCTGATTTCATAGAGAGTTGCTAGGATGTCTCATCCTTAGCAGTCTGAGCAGCTCGTATATTGTTGATTTGAGAGTCTTTGATATTGAGAGTGATCATAGAAAATGCCTTGCCGTCTCTCAATCTCCATTTGGTGATGATTTTTGCATCACCCTCTGGCTTGACCTCTGTGCCAGTCAACGATGTCCCACAGTTCTTTGGCAAGTAGAACTACTTTCATCTTGCACTTCCACATATGGTAGTTATCTCCATCGAGTCTGTCAATTAGAGATGAACTAGAAGATGGATCCATTCTGGTGTAGAGAGTGAGATTGTTGGTAGAAACAACGATATCGGAATATTGTTGGCTGCGCACTTGCTGAAATGATGTCTTGGTAGAAACAAGACTGATAACTTGCAATTATTGAACCACCTGCTCTGATACTATGTCGTAAAATGATGCGTTATCAGAAATGAACTCTGATACCATGTCGTAAAACGATGCGTTATCAGAATTGACCTCTGATACCATGTTGTAAAATGATGCGTTATCAGAAATGAACTCTTATAGCATGTCGAAAATGGTTAGGGTCGCAGCGGAAGTAGAACAACGGACGGTTGTAGATCGGAAGTGCAACAGTTACCAACAATAATCAAGATGAATAAACAATAGTAATGCTCAATAGAACAAACCAATAGTGGGCAAAAATGTACTCTTGCTAGAAATCAGAAAAGTGAGTACATGGGCTTGAAGCTGAGTGCAATTCAGTGAGGCACAGATATTTTAGAGCTTCAGTCATTGATTACCTTCTTCTTTAATTAACTATCTCTTTTATAGATAACTAATTGAAAGATATTATTTACAAGTCTTTCAAGTCAGTGCTTTCTACCTACTTAATTGATTACAACCGCCTTGTAGTAAAGACTATGTACAAGTAGGTGAACTGCCATAAAGCTTATGACAGTACTTTAAGTCGAAGTCGACGAAGTTGGGCAAGTTGACGAAGTCGAGTTGTTGATGGAGTTAATCGGGTACTTCGATGTCGAGTATGTGAGGGAATGGAGTGAGATGTTGAATACGTCGATGTCGAGTACGTCGGATACTATGATGTCGAGTACGTGATGGAATGGAGTGAGATGTTGAGTACATCGATGTCGAGTAAGTCGGATACTTCGATGTCGGTGCGTGATGGAATGGAGTGAGATGTTGAGTACGTCGGATACTTCGATGTTGAGTATGTGATGGAATGGAGTTGATTGAGATGTCAAGTAATATATGTATATACATGAGAGAAGTCGGAGTCGATGACTTTGATGTCAATGGAGTCAGTTGAGTATATACATGGGAGAAGTCGAAGTCGATGACTTCAGTGACTTCGAAGTTGATGGAGTCGCACTTCGACAGGTTTTCAGGATGCTCATTATTGAATGGATTTTGGACCTAAGCATAAAAATCCAACATCTCTCTCTCTCTCTCTCTCTCTCTCTCTCTCTCTCTCTCTCTCTCTCTCTCTCTCTCTCTCTCTCTCTCTCTCTCTCTCTCTCTCGCTCTCTCTCTCTCTCTCTCTCTCTCTCTCTCTCTCTCTCTCTCTCTCTCTCTCTCTCTCTCTCTCTCTCTCTCTCTCTCTCTCTCTAGGGTAGTTGAAATAATTGATCTACTCAAAAGTGTCAATATGATGCTTGTAACTTTGATTAACAAATTGAAATTTTGAAACAAAAATGACGACCAACTATTTCTTTGATAATAATTGACTTTTGATTTCTATTTGAAATATGTTGATGATCTAAATAAATTGAGAATCTATTTCCAAACATATAGTGTCAAAATTTTCTCATCACATGCAAACCATCATGAATGCTCCTCTTTCAATCATTGAGAAGAATACTTCGTATATATTAAGTTTTGTCAAAGTGATAAATTGGACTATCATCTTATTTTTCTTCACTCAAATTCATCAACACAATCAATTAAGTGCATACTATATATCACATAGGTGTATGTTAGATTTCTTATCCCAATTTGATGATGCAAGAATGAGTGCATAACCGAAATTTTTGCAATTATTTCTTTGACATAATGTCTTCTATTCTTTTCTAATTTCATATTTTCTCTCATTCTTTTGGAAATTATAGATATGTGGTGCAATCAATGCAATTTTGGATAAATCTTTGTTGTATCCCATCATTATTCCTATTCACTTAAAGACAAATTAAGATTGTCATATTCTCGATAATCAAAATCTTAGATTGTTCGATGTATAAACCATGTTTTGATATAACTTGGTCCAATTATGCTCCATTATGAACTCCAGAGTTGCACTTCAAAGAATTCAGGCTCAAAGTTTTGCACTTTTAAGAACACTCATTTAGCTTTTGCACAATATACATGTATTTAAATAAGAAATCTATTTAACTATTGATATGACTCCTGCTACATGACTTATTGTAATGCAACAAGAGCGTTGAATAAATCAAAGGCCATTATCGTGCACTTGTCAACCCTCACTCCTTGATAAATGCAATCTTCTCTTGATCTATTTTTGCTTTCTTGATCATAAGCACTATGTTTGATTTGACTAATTGATTTCTGGAAGTTGCTTTCATCATTCTGTTCACCTTTATCTTTGAATGAAATACGAATAAGTAAATCCAATATTGATTCATAGTTCATGAATAGTAACATTTTCTAATATCATCGACATGAAAGGTAAATGACTTTTGATAACCACTTCTGACAAAATTGTGTTCTTCATATTCAGTATACCCATGGAAGTTGCCATTCGTCATATACACAATGACTATCAAAGATGACCAAAAGCACTATAACCATGTAATATATCATAGTCATCACAGGCTTCCACGTCTCAATACATATAGACCAATATATTATTTACTTCTTTGGTATCTCATCTAATTAATCATATTTTCATCTTTGATGGAATGATTTTTTGCTTGGAGATTCATTTCAAATTTTTATAAGTCTAAAAAAAAAGTCATGATTTTTTTAAAGTTGCAGCAGCTAATTTTGTAACATAGTATTATTATAAGTACAACATGTTTATTTGTGTATTTTACTCACATTTTGTTGACTATTGAGTGACCAAATCAAACTTCTTTGGTACAAAACATTCTCACCATCCTTAATTTACTAGAACTACTAGATATTAGCCACGCAGTGAATCAATGTCACAACATCTACCTTTAAATATAGATGTCAAAAACTAATTTCGGTTTTTTTTTAAATTGTTCATATCATAGCCCACAAAATTAGTATTAATGAGATTGAAGAGTATTAGTTGTCAATATCATCTCAAGGTACTTTTCAAGAGAAAAGTCTATCATATAAGTCAATATCCCCCAAGAAAAATGTCTACTAGTACATGTCAAACTTCACATTTCCACGTCATGTGTATGATCCATATGCTAATGACACCTTAAAAAAACTTTATAAAGTGTGTATTATCTAGAATAAAATGAGCATTTGAAGTTTTACAACAATTTTGATCCTCCTTTTGGATTCTTGTATGACTAGTCACAGGATACGCATACTTTTAGTGCTAACATGTTACACACACTTTTCATGTCCATTTCACAAGGAAAAATTGTGTCATTAATTTGCATTGGAAATCATATAAAGATAATTTTAATATTGTTTATTAATTATTTAAATATCCACATGTTTCTCTTATATGTGAATATCTAAAATTTTGCATAATCAAGTTTTAGATCATGAGTATCCACCATTGTCCCTTGTCATAGCCAATTTAGAAAACAGTTTTCATTTGACTATGGAGCCTCATGCTTTAATCATGGATTGCATGCACACTTGGGAGCCCCCAAGCTCCAAAATTTAGGAGCTTTGTGCTCCATATTGTGGTTGTAATGGAAAGCATGTATCTATGTGGTTATTACTCAATGCATAATGTAAATGATGTCCATATTACAATGTTGGTGCAATGTGGTATGTTTTATATAAAAATACCATCATTCATATGAATAAAGAGCTTCTACAAGAAAACATTCTCTAAATAGTATATACGATTAGAATCTAATGATATGTAACATGGTAGGTAAGGGGTTGGTGGCTATAGGATTTCCCATAAAACTTGAAGTTCCTATATGTGCATATGAGATTGAGGCTAAAAAGTCTCCCCTTTAATATTGTATAGTTGTTGAGTTCTCCCTTTAAGGCCATGAAGATATAGCTATATGTGAAAGATTCAACTAGTTTGATCATATTTGCTATATTTTCATATTTGGCATATTGAGGCCAATGTAGTGGGTTTCTTTCCTTGCCTAACCTGAATCCAAGATCTAGTCAATCTAGCATCAAAGAGACGGAGTAGGTTGTCACATGTAGGTTCGTTCCCATGAGAGCGATAGTATAGTTCAGATTTAAACATGAATGGAGGATCTAACACTAACATCCATTAACACTACATCCATTGGCAATATCTCTCTCAACTTTAACATGCACTCAAAAAATCAGAGAAACTCATGTAATGCACCTGAATCAAGATTCAATTTTAATTTTTTGGCCGATCTAATCCAAGAACTAATCATAGGAATAGATTCTCTATAGAAAAAGCTTGATTTTGCACTCAAAATCTCTCAATTTGGGTGTGTGAGTCAAATTATACAAATTTTTGAATTTTCTCAACCAAAACCGGACCTGTACGGCCTCACACGTGTGGAAAGTATTCCTACAGCCCACAACAAGTTCTGGTCCAAAAATTTTGAGTATACCTATCAAATCCAACTCGCTACACAAAAATTAGCTAGTTTCCAAAAACTTGCTAATTTGGGCTTAGTTTTGGATCAACCCCATCAATATCAATAAATCCTCTTGTACTTGGCTCCGATAGAAAAGGAAACCTGCAAAATAGGACCAAGAATGGATTCTTAAATGATCCACAAGAGGGATTGGATGTTAGATACAATTGATCTATCAATCTACACAAGATTTAAATCAATCTAGATCAATTCTAGGCATGAAAATCTAACAAGAACAATCATCAATGAAGATAAATGTACTTGCTGGTTTCACACGTGTGAAGACCTGTCAAAGTACGGACTCCAACCTGAAAACAAAGTACACTAATTTCACAAGTGGGAACAGGCTCCACACATGTGTAATCATCCTATATACATGGATTTGGCCTTGACCAAGCATAATTTTTGCATTTTTCACACCCACCCATCTTTTGGGTCACCGCCTTGACCTCATGGCCTTATGGCCCAAAGACACACCTTAATTTCCTCTAAGGCTTGTTTTTAGACTTAGGAGAAGGTGCTGGTACAACCGTACGTTCATGAGGAGGAGGTGGAGGAAAAAACTTCAAGTTTCCTCCCAAAAGATGAAGAAGATGGAGGATTTACCATTTTTTTTTTTTGTATGTGCAGGTGGAAGATTACAAAGAGGTGGATTAAGCCCAACAAAGAGACTAGGAAAGACAAGAAGAAGGGCACATAGGTCTGTACTTGTAGCAGGTACAGCCTACAAGTATAGCTGTGTACTTTTATTTTATTTCCCTCCCTTTTTTTAAAATTTTATGAAGCCAAAGTTTGGTTGAAAATTGCTTTAAAAATGTAACTTACAACGTCTATCTTCAGGAAACAGGTCTGGAGTTTACAAAGTTAGTAATGACTTTGTAAACTTTATAATTAAAGTTTGAAACATATTTTTCAAGTACAAGGTCAAAACTTTGTTTAATAACAAGTTCACAAGGTTTAGGAAGTTTGAACTGGAAGTTCGTTTTTTTTTTTTTTAAACTTTTTACAAAGCTCAACAGTGACAAAGTTTATTGTGCCTTGCAACTTGACATTCCATCACAAGCAAAGACAAAGAGTACTTAGTAAAAGTACAAGGCGATAAGATGGGATTAATTCCCTCCCCCAACTAAAAAATCACTTTGTAGATAGCCAGCAGCTACTGTGCAGCCTGCGACTGCTGTCCGTGTCAGAAAATTTGTTAGTAGGCGCCGTACGGACCCGCAGGCGCAGGCGCTCGGCGAACTTACTATTTTTTTTCAATTTTTTTTTTTTGCATTAGACATAAACTTTGAATGCAAAAATTTTCGACTTCCAAGTTCCAAAATAAGGCCAGAAAATGAAATCGGCTTTCGAAGTTTGTAAAACCGCAAAAAATTCAAAAAAAAAACCAACTACTACCACCATAGCTAGCAAAGGTGGTTTGTTTTCAGTCAAAACGACCTCAGATTGAGACGAACCGAAATGCAAAGTTGTTCAGATCGATTCACAAAATCAAGTAAGCCTTCAAAAACATCAGCTAAAAGCTTGAACCAACCAAAAACATAAGTTAGGGTGATTGCACCTTATTCACAATGATCGGTGGCTCTGATACCAATTGTTAGAATCCCCATCGTCGTGCCAGTCATTGCTAAAGCACAAATAGGTGACGAACGCTACGTTTCCACCCAATCATAGAGGTACTGCCACCTCACCCCCATGCACTAGAGCTACAGACCACCATCAAGCAAGCTCGGATCTCATGTAAGCCATGGTGTCCCATACCACCATGCCTTACCCTTGACCCTCGCCTACCTACATCTTGAGGCCTAGATACTTGTCCTGAACTGACCACCAGTGGAAGAGCTCTTCATTTTCTCCGAGAGAATGAATACCAAGCTCATGGAGATCCACCTCTATATACATAGTCTAGGTGGGTCATCTCCCTCCACAGGAGTCACACATGACCAACGACACGCGACAGTTGTGCACACTGACGTGGGTCCATTACAACGAGTCATCGCATGCCAATAAGACTTTGACACATGGCACCCAAAAGACCTATAGCTCCATATCAGCATTCCGTCCCATAACTGAGACCGTCACCTCAAGTTTCTTGTTGCATACCCTTATGGGTACGTAACACCGAACTATACAAAGTTGATCAAGCAAGAGTTGAAAAAACTGTTAGATGTTGATTTCATCTATGAAATCGAGCACACCGAATGGGTATCGTCGATAGTCATAGTACCCAAGAAGAATGACAAGATGCGGATCTGTGTGAACCTAAAAGCGTTAAATGTAGTCACCAAGAAAAAACATTTTCCATTACCATTTACGAAAAGTGTTCTAGACAGAGTAGCAGGAGCCGAAGCCTACAATTTTCTAGAGGGCTTCAATGGCTACAATCAGGTGAAAATAGCACCGCAAGATCAGCACAAGACAACATTGCCATGGAATGGAGGACCTATGCCTACAAGGTGATGCTGTTTGGACTTTGCAATGTCCCAAGTACCTTTCAACGAGTTATGCAAGTGGCATTCAAAGAATATTTACAAAAATTTCTGGAGATTTTCTTGGACGATCTGTGTGTGCATGGACCTAACTCGGAGCACTTATCCAATCTAGAAAAAGTGCGATAAAAATGCTGCAAGTATCATATATCCCTGAACCCAAAAAAGTGTCAGTTTTGGGTGACACATGGCCTGATTCTCAGCCACACAGTATCCAGACATGAGATCGCTGATGCAAATCTGATCATTCAAAAATGCAAATTCTAGCTAAAATTCTGGTGACAAACTGATGGGAGAGAATAAAGTATGTTGCTTGAAGAAAGCAGTTTATGGCCTTAAACAGACACCACGTGCATGGTACAACAAGACTGATGCCTACTTTTGTTCTAAGGGGATGTTGAGAACACATTCTTATCCAAATCTGTATGTCTTATGCTTTGATGGTATGGTTGCTTTGATTGCTCTTTATGTTGATGACTTGATTATCAAGAAAAATAATCAAGAGATGATAGACATGATCAGGAAAGACCTCATGGAACAATTCGAGATGACAGAAGGACACAAAGTGGGTCTAACATAGGTGAAGTATGTCAGAGAATTGCTGCATAGGTTTAGGTTGCAGGATTGCAAGCCAGTGAACACTCCTATTGAGCCAGGTAAAAAGCTTTCTAAACTTGATGAATCATAGCCATTTGATGCTATGTTGTATAGGCAGTTAGTAGGGAGCTTGATTTATCTTACCATGACTAGATCAGATATATGCTATGTTGTTGGTATTGTAAGTCAGTTTATGGCAGCACCTATAGAAATGCATTGGAAGGCAGCCAAGCACATTTTGCGTTATGTCAAAGGCACTTCAGATTATGGTGTGGTGTATAGGAAGCATGAGGGTTTACCTGAGTTATGTGGCTATGTGGATGCGAATTGGGGAGCTGACTATGATGATCGTAGATCCACCACAGGGTATGTATTCCAGTTTTATGGCAGTTGCTTTTTTTGGTCTAGTAAGAAGCAACTTACAGTTGCTCTATCCACAATAGAAGCAAAGTATAAGGCAATGTGTAGTGCAGCACGAGAAGCTACATGGTTGAGGCAAATCTTGAATGAAGCTGGCATGACAGGAAAATCTCATGACTATGCATAGCGACAGTCGGAGTCTCTACTATGCACAAGTGCCATCTGATCTGAGGAAGAAGCTGGACCCAGTAAGCTATAAAAGCATCTTCATCGGCTATTCAACTTCACACAAGGCATATCATGTTTACGATGTGGTTACGTGCCAGATCTCGGTCAGTCGTGATGTTGTCTTCCTTGAAGACAAATACTACAATTTCAAATAGAAGCAACCAATACAAGATACTGTCATAATAGCTCCACCTTCTTGCGATAGGCTACGACCTACAACTATTCAAGAAACGAAGTTCGTCCCAATGGCTCACTTATCGTCAATGGGCCTACACCCACAATCGTTCAACCGCAAAATACTACGGAAGCTACCATGGATGCTGAGTATCAATCTCTAATAAACAACAAGACCTGGAGTCTTGTCATTCCTCCTACAGGTCTAAAGCCAATTGATTCGAAATGGATCTTTAGGCTGAAGCTAAAGCCAGATGGATCTATATCCAAATGGAAAGCTAGACTGGTGGTTGAGGGCTTTGAACAAGTATATGTGATAGACTACATTGAGACCTTCAGTTCAGTAGTAAAACATCAGTCTATTTGTACTCTATTGGCTAAATCTGGTGCAGAAGATCTGGATATTCACCAGATGGACGTCAAGACAGCATTCCTACACGGATACATACAAGAAAATGTCTACATCTATCAACCAAAAGGTTACATCCCTCAAGGCAAAGAGCATCTACTATGCAAATTGCACAAGGCACTATACGGTCTGAAGCAAACTCCAAGGGCCTAGTATAATAGAATAAATCATTTCTTGTTGCGACACGACTTTACCTCCTGCACCGCAGATTCAAATGTGTATCTAAAACCAAAGGGGCCAAGCTATGTTATAATAGCACTATACGTTGATGATTCCCTAATTATCATCAGCAATTCAAATCAGTTGCTGCAAGAAACTAAGTCCTTACTCTCATCAGAGTTTGAGATGATTGATTTAGGTCCAGTCCTATTACCTACTTGGAATGGAGATTCCCAGAGATCGCGCGAGCAGAAGGATCACCATAAGCCAACAATCCTACCTAATTAATGTACTTCGAAGATATGGCATGGAGGATTGCAAGCTCATAGACACTCCTATGGATCCAGGATACAAGCTATCCAAAGACATGTGCCCCATAACAAAGGCAGATTTGCAAAAAATACACAATTTCCCTTATCAGTCTATCATATGTTCTCTCGTGTACTCTATGATTTGCACACGACATGATCTAGCATATGTTGCAAGCACAATGTCACAATTCATGTCCGATCTAGGCCTACAACACTGGAAAGCTCTACAAAGAGTTCTGAAGTACATTCAATCCTCAAAGCACTATGCCTTGAGTTACAACGGAAATACAGAAGCTGTACTCTCATTGATTACCTATTCTGATTCAGATTGGACAGGAGACGTAGACACCAGAAAATCCTCCTCTGGCTACATTTGCTTTCTTGCAGGAGGACCCATGTCATGGAATAGCAGGAAGCAGAAATGCATTTCATTTTTCTCCACGGAATCTAAATATGTCGCAGCTACGTCAGCAATGAAGGAGATTTTATGGCTTAGAAGACTACTATAGGGAAACGGAATCAAAAGCTTGTTATCCCTTTTGGGTTATCAGAGTAGGAGTCTGAGACTACCGTAACAGTAGGATTGCGAAACATTAGGCGTCTTGGATAACCATGCGATCCTCTGTCTCTGATAACCATGTTTGTGTGCAAGAGAGTGAGAAAGCCAATTGCATTCAATCAAGAACGTAAGGATTGAACAATAGCGAATCTGTATATATATAAAAGAGAATCAGAACACAATACAATAACGCTGACAAGTGCATGCTCCTAATTACAGACTCAGAACAATAGTTACAGTTCTAGATCTCTCTCTCGGTGGCACTCCTTCGAGAGAAGTCATTGATGAAGGTTAGGAAATAGAGAGCTCGCAGTTTGTATCGGGCCACAAATGTCGCTATGTACAAGGTCAAGCAAGCCCTTGGATGTGTGAACTGAGTCTAAGCTGAAGGGACTCCTTGCATGCTTGCTGATAATACAGCTTTCGCATGGAGAATTTGGAAATACTAAAGCTTTAACCCTAAACTCTAAACCCTATACTCTAAGCCCTAAGCCCTAAGCCCTAGACCCTAGACCCTAGACCCTAAACCCTAAGCCCTTAGCCCTAGATCCTAGATCCTAAACCCTAAGCCCTTAGCCCTAAATCCTAAACCTTAAATCCGAAACCCTAAATTCTAAATCCTAAAACCTTAGCCCTAAACCCCGAACCCTTCTCCCTTGGCCCTTAGCCTTTGGTCATTTGTCCTTCGCCATTGGCCATTCGCCCTCCATCCTTAGCCCTTGGTCCTTGGCCCTAAACCCTAAATACTTAAATCTTAACCCTAATCCCTAGGCCCTAAGCCCTAAACCCTAGACCCTAAACCTTAACCCCTTAGCCCTAAACCCTAAGCCCTAGGCCCTAGATCTTAAACCCTAATCCTAAACCCTTGCCCCTTAACTGTAAACCCTAAGCCCTAAGCCCTAAACCCTAAGCTCTTAGCCCTATATCCTAAACCTTCCTTGAACCTAAATCCTGAATTCTTAAACCTTAGCCCTAAATCCTAAACCCTTCTCCCTTGGCCCTTAGCCTTTGGTCATTTGTCCTTCGCCATTGGCCATTGGCCCTTCATCCTCAACCCTTGGTCCTTGGCCCTTGTTCCTTAGCCTTTGGTTGTTAGACCTAATTTTTCTCCCTTGGATTTTAAGCCTTAGCCCTTGGCTTGTCCCTTTACCCTTAATCCTTAATCTTTGGTCCTTACTTGTTGGCCCTTAGCATATAATGTGTGTGTGTGTGTGTGGGCGAGAGAGAGAGAGAGAGAGAGAGAGAGAGAGAGAGAGAGAGAGAGAGAGAGAGAGAGAGAGAGAGAGAGAGAGAGAGAGAGAGAGAGAGAGAGAGATTATTTAATGGGGGAGAGAGGAATCTTTTGTACATATATATGAGAGATATATATGAGAAGATGCACCCTCCCCATACAAAAAAAGCCTGATAATAAAAAAAGTATGTCAAAATAGGATGTATAGGTGCACACTCCATACATCCCCTCATCTCATGCATATGCATGGGGTGTACAATTAAACCATTGTATATATTATAATATCTATGTTAAACGTGTGTGGGAGGTGTCCACCCGCCGTGATGGGTGGCCTCACATATTAAAAAAAAACAAACGAATTTGTTTTTCAAATTTATTTTTTTCGGAAGGTTCCATCCGCGGTGACGGCTGGAACATGGAACTGCCAAATCCAAAAAATAGTCCAAAAGTATTAATAAAGTCCAAAATTAATCGAGACAATGTTCTAATTTTGACTTGAAGTAGACATTCGAGTCTGCCAAGTTTGGAATAAAATCATTCTCTATCAGAAATGAGTTGATCTTCTAGAACCAGGCTCTAGATGACTGTTTCGGCCCATAGAACACCTTGTGGATTTTGCATACAAGGTAATGTTGCTTGCCGTTGAGTTCGTATCCCTCTGGCTGCATCATATAGATTTTCTCTTCGATGGTTCCATTGAAGAAAGCGGCTGAACATCCATCTGGTGGACTTCAAGATCTATTGCGGCTGCAAAGGAGAGGAGTAGGAGGATCGAAGCATGTTTGACAACTGGGCTGAAGGTTTTTGTATAATTCCGATCTGAAATCTGAGAAAAGCCTTTCGCGACTAGCCTGGCCTTGTAATGATTTAGCCTTCCTTTAGTGTCGTACTTCGTCTTGAATATCCATTTGCATGGAATTGGGTTTCGGTCCTTTGGTAGCTCAGTGAGTGTCCATGTTTGATTCTCCATCAGAGAATCGAATTCGGTGTCCATCGTTGCTTTCCACTGGTCAGCATCAGACATTGCCTCAGAAACAGTGGTTGGTTCCTGCACAAAGTAGCAGGCCGGATCATCCATAAATGTGGATGGAGGCTGTTTGGACCTATTCAAACTTTTGGGTTGAACTTCGGTCCTCTGATGTGGGTTGACTCGTTGAGGTTCTGACTCATTGTCTGGGTCAGTGTCGATATTCTACAGTTGAATCTCTGGATCAGAATTGTCTGGTTGCTCGATCTTTGGTCGAATTTATCAACAGCTTTCTCTTTGTGGTCGATGAACTGGTCTTCCACGAAAATGGCATCTCTATTGGTGAATGTCTTCTCGGTATCCAGATTGTAGAGATTGTATGCCTTGTGGTCTAGGGAATAGCCGATGAAAATCGTTTTCATGCTCTTATCATCCAACTTTTTTCTTAGATCTTTAGGGATCTGAACGAAAGCGATGCATCGTTTCGTTTTGTTTGAAAGCCTGATTGATATTTGCAATTTGCGTTACACTTTTTTGCATCATGGTATCACAACTACCCTATCATAGTCTGACATAGCTGAAAAGCTATCAGATCCAGGAGGCTAAACATTCAAACAAAGAACCATTAACAAGTGAGAACACAAATTCAGGAGCAATGGCTTCAATAAGGAGCATACAATCCAAGATCTGTATAGTTTTGGATTCATCAAGATCTAATTTCCTGGCATGGAAGGTTAAGACCTCGCTGATACTGAAGGGAGAAGAATTATTCCCCTAGGTAGATGGCACCGAGGAGATGCCTACAACAACAGACAAGGAGCTACACAAATGGAGGGAGAAAAATGACAAGGTAGTAGCCTTGTTATCATCATCCATCGAGGATAGCTTGCTGACTCTTGACCTGGCTACACTCTCTAAAGCAAAAGAGATGTGAAATACTCTACTCACAAGATTTCAGACGAAATCACGCAGTCAGATAATGATGCTTGAAGATCAGCTGACAAACCTGCAGTGGGATGGCAAAGACCTCACTTCCTTTATTAGGAAGATGAAGGATCTATTATGGAGCAGAAAATGCAGTGTTAGCAGAGAAGCAACTCACTTATCTGTTGAGAGCCTTTCCAACATCCTTTCAGACAACCAGAACACTGCTAGCAAAGGATCCTACAATGACACTAAAAAAGGCAATTGTCGAGATTCGAGAAGAAGTCGAGGCTCGAGAGCACCTTGATCACAAGAATGCTTCTGACCAAGCCTTCTCTACAACAACAAGGAGAAGACAAAGAAACAATTCAAGTCTAAGAGAGAGTTAGATCGAAGGCATGATCGTGATCAGCAAGCAGAAGGAACTAGCAAAGGCAAATGGAAGAACAAAAGGAAGGTCGAAACAGCAAAGTGGAGACAAGAAGATATGCGTGAGATGCAAATGCGAAGGACATACTATCGATTCGTGTCGACTTAATCCAAAAATTGAGTGTATCCACTGTCACAAGAAAGGTCATGCAGCCATGGACTGTCGTCTGAACCCAAGAAACAAATTAGCTCAAAGTAAACAGGAGAATAATAATAGTTCGTCCTATGTCGAGGAGCTAGAGAGCTCAAATATGGGCGAAGAAAGATCGAATCATGGTAGTTCGACTGCCTACATCTATGCAGACATGTGTGCAGTGTCAACACCTGACACACAGGAGGTAATCCTTGATTCAGGAGCTACAAGTTCACAGAGTATGGGAACTGGATAGAAAGATGCACTGGTAATAAAGTGAAGCAGATTAGAACAGATCGAGGTGGAAAATACATCTCGAATCGATTAATTGACTTTTGCAATGATCGTGGTATCATTCACAGAAGAACTGCATCTTACACACTGCAGCACAACGATGTTGCAGAAAGAAAGAACATGACTCTAATGGAAGCTGCCAGATGCAAATTTTTCTTGCAAATTTATTCTTACAATGACATTTGATTGGAATTATGAATTCTAGGAAAATTATCGTACCTCCACGTGATTTAGAAAAAGAAAAAAGAATTGAGCTCTATCACAGAAAAAAGGAACAAGCAAGACTAAAGTACAATGAACAACTATTGGCTGGTTCATCTTCAAGCTCTTCCATAAGTCGACGTAGGCCGCCTATTGATCCATCACATGTATGTATATTGATTTATGTCATAATTTTTTTATTTGTAATAGTGATGTACTCCGATTTGGTTGAGGATTGTGATACAGTATATTGCTCTTTGGAAAGCCAAGACACCACTCCATCACAAATGTGTTAGAAATCAATGATAAACTTCATTGTTACTGTTTACGATGTACATTAATGTTGACAGTTGTGACCAGCTTTATTCATTGGAAAGCTTTATTAACAATTCTACAATACATCCAATCAACCAAATCCCTATGCATTTGTTGTTGTGGTGATAAAGGACAAAGACATTCATATTATTAAAGACTTTTTGAATGTTGATTGAGCTAGAACTGTAGACACAAAAAAGTCTAGTTCAAGATATATTTTCATGGTCAACAATGATCCAATTTCATGGGTTAGTTGAAAACGAACTTCCATTGCTTTATCTTCTACATAATTGGAATATATTACAACTACTCACTCAACAAAGGAGACTATGGCTAAGGCAATTATTGTCAAATACTAATCTTCCTCAAGCAAGTCCAAGAATTTTGCTCTATGACAACTGAAATTGTATTGCTCTCTCCTTTAGTTCAAGATTTCATTCTAAGAATAGACATACTTAAATCAAGTTTTATTATTTGAGAAAAAAATATTTTTAGCAAAGAAATCAATTCAATGGCAAGATAATTTATGACCACACATTTTTTTAAGGCACGAGCCTAATATACCAAATTTAATGATCAATTAAATCAGAGGATTGAAGTGTTACTAGATCCACATTAAGATGAGGTGATGGAGAATCAACCTAATATGTTTCTATTAACATTGTAATGATAATTAAATTAGTGTAAGTAGTTTTATTATGATTCGATGCAATTTTGAATCTACCAAACTCAAATGTTTCAATACAACCTTGATAGAACTGCTAGAGTCAAAGATTTGAACTATGTTTCGATGTCATTTCAATAACCTCACGTGTAAGTATTGAAACTTATCAATTGTAGTTATATGAGTGATTATTACATGATTGCTTAGTGACATTTTTAATGACTCAAACAACTTACGAGTGCTTGCCAAAAACCTATAATCCATTGAAAAAAGCCTACTAGGTTTTTAATTCACTTACTAAGAAATTTTTTGTAGATTCTCATAACCTACATGTTTGAGGCCTTATAAGTTATGAGCCTATCAAATATTAAACTATAGGTTTTGATTTTCATATAATTTTTATTTTATTTTTAAAGATTTTAGATATAATTAGCTTGGCTTTAGGCTTTAATACATTCTTTGAGCAGGCCATTTTACTTCTTTTGAAATATCTATTCATACAAGTATTTAATCATTATTAAATTCTGATATATATATCAAAATGTATAGACACTTTGATACTGATTATTGCATCACCCTAATTTATTGTGTTTTCTAGAAGTTGTCAATTTTTCAAAAATCTTGTCTTCTGAATCTTGTATCTCAATTTGCTTGCTAGCAAAATATTACAAATTTACATTAATAACTAAATTTATTGACTTAATAAAGCTATGTAGCATAAGCTTTATATGAATCTACCTACTTTACTACACATAAAATGTCCTCTTGCATCTGAAAACAGATGTCGATTTTTTTAAAATCAATTACAAGTTTTTTATAAAGTCGAGTTTTGGACAAAGATTCGATTCCATTCCTACACTTGTTAGATTTTCCAAACAATGATTCAAAGTTTAAATCAATTGAAAGCCTAATTAAAAAAGCATAAAAATTTGAGCCTTCTCCATATAGAATCGTAGGCTTTTGGTCCATGAGTTATTAAAAAGCCTTAAAAAAAAATTAATAGGTTGTGTTAGGATGGAAAAAAAAAGTTTTTCGCAAGCACTGCTTATGAAAAATGTAATAGATAGTGACATGTCATGGAAGTATGATGAGTGTGTCTTTATTGGTAAGCTGTTGGGCAATAGACTTAGCATGAATTATTAAAGATACATGGATGCAAACTTCTAAAATTAAATGCAATCCTTAGCTTCATATCACTTACATGTTCAGTAGCATAGATCTATGTTGGAGATCCAAGAATCTTCTTTGTAATCAATCAACATATATTCATCACATAATTAAGATATACATTAAGTAGAGAATTGTGAGCATGCTAAAAGCACATCATTTCCTATTGTATTACAAGGTTTTGGACAAGTTAATTGGCAGTGAATTCTTGGAAATGACGAAGGTAGCAAGGTCAAATATATATAGCAATATGAAATTTATAGAATTGGTCAACTTAATGGAAATGTTCTTTGTGTTGATGGTTAGATGTTTTAAGAGTGTATTGCATTGAAATTCGTTGATTTCTTAAACTAGTTATTCTCTTTTCATGAGATAATATGCAATCAAAATTACATGTGCTACTTTTTTATTTAACCATGAGTAAAACACAAAACCTTGTTATTTGGCCACTACCATGGTGAAATTCCTAGTCAAATATATTCAAATCAATTATCCTGTTCTACATTTAAAAAGGGTGGTAGAAAACATTTCAAAATAAATAGAAACTGGATGATCTTTGGCCCCTCATAATAAGTGGCAAAGCAACTGTTTTTTATCGATCATATCTTGTTTTGCACTTCAAATACTATTATAACCAACTAGTTTTGGATTTTTGCAAAATTCTTATTTGAAATTATACAATGAGACGATTGATATAAATCATGTTTGCAATTTTCAGATAAGTTAAATCATTCTAAAGCAGATTATCAATGATAATGATATGACAGTAAAAGTTACTAATTATATTGGATTAGAAGCAAAAAACACAACCATGCATTAAAGTTCATGATTGTGCAAATTTGAGCATGTAAACACTAAACCCAATTGCAAACAATCAAATCATATGATTCAAAATATTTGCTAGATTCCTTATTTTTTATTGCAACACAAATATTATCATTTGTACCATCAAAAATTGTGTCGTTGCATGGGATGTTACCTAGATTTGTACTTTAATTTTCATAAGATTGGATGCTGAGTGAGCTATATGAACGAAGGTGATGGAGAAGGTCGTGTGGTATAGAGCTAAACATTGATTAAGAAAAAATATGACTAAATGATTGACCATATTAGTATTGGCATGCAACCTAACAAAACAAAATCATGTGCCCATTGCTAGAAAATTCTCATAGAGGCTCAAGAGACGGTCTATAAGACGATGTCTATTTTTCACACTTTCGAGAATGGAAGGTCTCTTGACTAGCAACACCCAATGTCATATAACAATCTCTTCGAGATGTGTTTGCAACTAACCTACGCACGATAGTCTTCGGAGAAAAGAGGGTCTTGAACACTTCTTTTGGAGGTCCGTGAAGTTATAGGGATTGGTGCGCTGCACACGGGGCATGCATGATAACAGCTCTAATAAAATCATCAGGTATTTCGTATCTTTTTCTACCATCAATTAAAATTGTTTTCATGGCCAAAGGTTTAGGATTAATAATGTGAGGGCGCGTATAAGCCCAACCCAGTGAGCACAGCTAGCAAAGCATTACAAGTTGTAGTTAGAAAATTAATTCAAAATAAAATAGAGGCTTTAAGCCAAGTTTAGCTAACAAGCTAAGTTAGCAAGTTGGAAGAGAACCACATGTATCATGTCTTGACCCGTCAATGTAGAATCATGCCTTTCACTAGAATGGGCACATGCATTTAATGCCAAGTGCCCATCCAAGGGTCCATGTGAAGTGAGAGAGTGGCAGTACGACTCTCACTTCACATGCACCCTTGGATGGGCACCTGGCATTAATGCCTGTGCATTTTTCATCCGCAGGCATAGAATCACATGAATAAAACCAAGCACAAGTTCCATGATTGCAAAAAGCGTGCATTTTGTTCATGACTTTCATTGGCATTAAAAGCAAGTTGGTGACTTTGAGCAAAGATTTTTGTGGATTTAATATCGGGTCTGTTCAATCATTCTTCAAAGCAGTACATTTACTCTTCACATCAAGCTAATTGTTTTGGCTCTGTCAAAAATATTAAAAGTAACCTTCAAAGGCAGCTCGACAAGCCCACCTTGTGGTTAGAATTTTCTCACCTTACCAAGTCCCTTCTAAACTAGTTTTGACACCAAGCATAGTAACATCTCTTCACCTTTAAGAGGTTGCAGCCTATTCACATATCCTATTTTCCTGAAACGCCCACCTTGAGTGATCAAGCTGATTCTTCCATAGCTCCTTAAGTCGTAGAACAATCCATAACTCTGGAAAACAACAAAAATTGCAGATTTGTCATCGGTTTGCAATAACCTCCATTCTATTCATCTAGATGTTACTTTAGATACTGTTTGCAGTTTCCCATAGCAATCAAGACCATCCAGGAGCTGCTCTTACTTTTTTCTCTTGGCGAATACTGATGCATCACGACCCTTGAAATTCAGTCAAACAATATCCAAGCAAAAAATACCATGTCACACTCACTTCACTCAGCTCGGATGATGTTTAAGAGTGCCTTTATGGGGGTCATCCAGCTGCCTATGAGTAGTCGATTAAAAACGGTCCTCTGTAGCAACCACAGGCTGTGCTTCAGCCTGTTCCTTTGGAAGATAAGGACCCCTGCGAACTGCAGAATCCAACTGCAAACACATTTCTCATGAAAAAGATGGATCTGTTGAGACTCTGCGAAAATCTACTTTAACTTGTGAACATCAAGGAAAATATCAGAAACATGTGCGTTTTATACATCTACTAAATTCTAGAGGTAAACCTACTTTTTCTAAGATTCCAGTCGACATTGCATCGCCTTGCTGAACAGCAGCCGCAAGGGCAGTACACGTTGCTATGCAAAAAGCATGACGCCACTCCATTCCTAAACGAAGAACAACACATGCTCTACCATCAAATGCCATTATTACCACAAAACCAATGAGGTTGGCTCAATTGGTTAGCTTGACATCCAAAGTTCCTTTGGTCTCAGGTTCGAGCCTCCCCTTGGAAACCAAGAAACATTATTACCACAAAACATAGCATAACAATCATCACTGTAAAATTGCTGGCTCACTTAACATTGAAGGCTCGTTACCAGTTTGATATGTACATTCCTGTCGTTTGAAACTGTATATGTTTATTATAGATAACATTTACCATCAACATTATGGTCTGTAGAGTGGTCCAACCTTGAGAAATAACCCTCAAAGCATACAAAAAGAAAAATCTTAAGCTCCATCAATTTCATTTCACCAGTGGCCTGCCTAGTTCAGACTAGCGGAGTTTTGGACACATCACAAGAAAAGCATCACAAGCTCTAGTTAGAAACATCAGTACAAGTGAAGCATCAAGAAGAATACTTATTTTGGGGCTGGAAAAAAACTAAACTTATCCCCAAATAAGATACACAAAAAATTTGTAAAACCAGGTCTTAGGAGACTTGGTAGTGCCTCCTGCAGCTGAAGGCAAACAATGGTACATAGTGCTTCAAAGGTTGGCTATTGTCGAAGTCAATGTGAGAACGTGAGGCTGAAGTGGCTGGGCTGTTGAGGTAGCTGCTCAGGCTAAAGTGCTTCAGCTATGTATGATGGTGGAGCTGAAAATGCAACTACAGCTCTTCTCCACATAGAAAGTAATGGTGTCAAACTATTTGGCTAGCTACAAACAGTTGGTCCTAGAATTTTCCCCTTAGAGACTTCACATAAGAATCTAAATTCCATGGCTGCTCTGCCACTCCTGAGAGAGCACTCTTCCCAACCACTTCCAGAAATCGAAATAAAATGCCCAATATCAGACTTCTGATGACATTACAAAGGTCGGTGAATGACTTACCTACAAGACACAAAAGTTCCTGCACCTCATAATAAAGCAAGGCCTACTTTATGAAAAATCAAGAATCTTACCATTAAGTAGTCATAATAGACATTAGCTCATCACCTACAAAGAGACCCAATCTTGTCACCCTTTGGCTTCAGAGATAATGAACGGGATTGCAGGAGCTCAATTCTTAAGTACTCAAAAAACTTCTATGGCATCTCAACTTTAATTGTCTCTTTGGAATTAAATGAGATTTTAAATACTGGAAACAAGCAGCAAAAACAAAACACGAGAATGGCAAGAAGCTCTAAACTCAGAGCTTCATGATTAGCTTATGGTTCATGTAAACATGTGACATGGTGGAAGAAAACTCTTTTTTTTTAAAAGCTTGCCCCTTAGAAAACTCGTGGAAAGCAAAGAAGGATCTGAAACTTTATAATAGATTATATATTGTCCAAAATATCTGGAGTCGCTAAAGTTAACAGTGTAGACAGTACACTTCTCTAGTTTGCCATGCTGACCTCTCAATTGTGGCGGCCAGCAATCATTTTTTGTGTGTCTCCGATCGAATTTCTACTTGCTGGTTTTGCGCCAAGGTTCAAGGAGGAAGTGTGGGCTAGATCACATAATTCATCTTTCATGATCTTTAATGCTCAGGAATCGATTGCAAACACAGTTAGATGTGTGTGCTATAGTTCTTAGCCTATTCCTAACTTTGTTTTACTTCAAAACTTGTTGGAATCTTCTATGATAGCATCCCTTCCAATCTGAAAATTAGTTGCATGTCATATAGCATGTTGATGCATGTCCATTTCTCGACTTGTATCTAGTGAGCAGGCCTCATTAACACATTTCTAGGATCCTGGGAGGAACTAAAATATTGTTAGTTCTTTGTTTATTGCATCATTAACATTTCCTCGGTGGTATCAGAGCATAGGTGAATACAAGCATGATGTTACTCAGGCCTGTGGAGATCATGCTGGAAAGTGGTAGAAATTATTCCATTTGGAAGCTGAAGATGCGGAGCACCCTCAGAAGATATCTAGTTTTGGAGCTTTGTGGATGGGAGCCAGCCACAACCTGGAGAAGGAGCAAAAAGCATCTCTCGTATCCATGGGTCCTCATATGAGAGAAGTGAAAGCAGTGTGACTGGAGGATCTCGAAAGAGAGAACGGTATTGGCCCCTAATCTAATAATAAATAGGACATCAAAAGTGCCACTTTGTCTCCGTCTCACCAAGAATACACATCTGAGGGTCATCCCAAGTATGTTGTATGTATGCCGAATATATGATGCGACAAATATACTGATGGGTGCTCTCTGTAGCTCTAAAATAGGAATGCCAAGAGGCCTCATAAAACCATGATACGGTGACCTTGTGAGAAAGAGCTTCATTGATATTTGTCTTGGTGCCAATAGGCACATAAGACTGACGAACATGTAAACTGTGTTCCAGAATCCAAACTAGTGGAGCACGATATATGTCTGCAAAACATGGATATGAAAATAAATTAATAAACCGAATTATCTAAGTTGATATTGACTATGCAACTATGAGAAAAATTGGATTCTCAACCAAGCATGATGGTGTCAATAAATCTAGTGCATGCTTGTCTCATGCCAAACTAGGGCCCATAAATAGTGCAGTGTATAAAGAGACTATCTCTAGTGGTTGACCATCCAAAGTGAAGGTGTTTCTGTGGATGGAGGGGGATGTATTGAAAATCAGCACTTTCCTCCTATATGTTGACCTGGGACCACCATCTTTCCCAAAAGCATGTAAGGCATCAATATTTCTGTGTAAGTCCTCACTCAAGGGAGAGACAAGCACCATGTTATGTACAACAATGTAGAGATTAGAATCTCTCCCAAATGTTACCTGTGACCTCCTGACTCTCTTACACTGCCTCCAATTCATCAACATATAGGCCAAACAACATAGGTGAGAATGGACTCTTTGGATAAGCAAATATCACAATACTGAGTCAGAAACTTATCCGAAGTCAACAAAACAACAATTTAAGTGGGAATAGTGTGTGCTACATATAAGGTCTACAAGTATTTTGTTTTCAAATTCAATGTGTGCTAATTTCTTGTGTCAAAGTAGGCACTTTTACCGATGTTTGGTTTCTTTAAGGAGGTCACAATGAAGGCAAAAGCCAAACTTTCTATTGAGTACCATTTTTATGAATCAGGTTGATGTTTCAAATTCAATTTTTCAACCTACAATAATGTGTCCCAGTTTGCAGCCTTATGAACCATATTGTAGAAACACAATTCTTTCAAAGCTAACTTTACACAACCTTATGCACATCAAAAGCTTTGACAGATTCTAACAAACTAAAAATGTGCCTAAGGTTGTGTATTATATTGAGCAATCAATTTGGCAGTGTTCAGGATTCAGGCCCGGGGTTTCAAGAATTGCCTGTGACCATTTACTTGAGAGAAATATGTCGCCTAGAGGTACTGTCTAAATTTGATCGCCCATAGCTTACGATACATTCTCTAATGTGTCATATCATTGAAGTTTTGAACGGGCCAATAAACAACAGAAGCAGAAATATATTTCACTCTCAAATTTTAAAACCGAATGCCTGATTTATGTCACTGCCCTTGAGTCAACCACGACCTCTCTGTGGCTCTGCTGCTCGTGTTTGAGATCCTTCGATTGTTGCTGCAAGTTCCTGCAACTCACCTTGCCCCATCATGCAAATCCATGTGCCTGAGACTGTGTGAATCTTTGGGTCTCCCTTGCCTCTACGAATAGGTGTGTGCTCAAGATTTACTTACATCTGCTCTACTCGGCACCCTACATCTTGTAGTCGTTCTCTCCCTCATCTTCCTAAGCCTCATGATCTTCCTCATCTACTACAACCTCTATCTAAATCCTAGTCATGGGCGATAGTGATCCTACATTTCCTCATGTGCAACCTCAAGATGAAGCTATGAAAATATGTCTGTTATATAATTGAAAATAAAGATAGAAAGGATCGTTAATTCGAGGTTTACCAACCTAGGAATCCTCGATGGCCTTTTACAACTCAAAATAGATCAAAATCAGCAACATGCAATCAGCATGCAAGCAAATACAGTGACATGCAATCAACATGCAAGAAATCTGAAGAATTCTAGAGGCATGCCTGCAACATGCATGGACTAGTACTTGCACATGCAAACAGAAATTGATAACAAATTGTAATTTTGTCGACATGCAATGAATAGATCAAACTTTCGAAGTAATCGGATCTGTTGGCTATGGACGGCAGCGAGCAAGATGAGGATGCGAGCAGAAATTTGCATGAAACTCCCGTCAGAAACTTGCTACACAAACTAAAATGATAGTATATGCTGTAACGAGCATTCTAACATCATTAATCCTGGAAATTGCTCCTCCAATTGGGTCGATTGGATCACGAATGTTTGTTGTCCATGAATTTCCAACAAGAAGAACTTTACATTAGCAAGAATACAAAGCAATAAATCAGATCCACCAAGACACCAATCTAGGATAGCATTTCACTAGCATTAATTAGCAAGAGATTCTATTGCAAAAACAAATCACAAGAGCATATGTGAGAAGAAATCTCTCTCTCTCTCTCTCTCTCTCTCTCTCTCTCTCTCTCTCTCTCTCTCTCTCCATTATTAGTACACCCATCTAGGAGGAGGTATCATTTATAGATTGGAAACAAATGATATGTGATGTACATGGCTTCCAAGTGTCAAAAGTAGGTGAAATAGGTGTCCCACATGCTAAGCATGCACTTTCCCTCTTCATGCAATGATTTGCCTTGGTCCACAAGTTTCCTATATAGGAAAAATGCGCCCTCCTACAACATAAGAAAATTCATATAGTTCCAACATATAGTTGGTAGCATGTAAAATTGCCCACTAGGGTCCCATGTACAACTTGTGGGCCTACTCAAGGTTTTAAAACCTTTCCAATAAATTTTTATAATGTTTACAAACTTGGTAAGCCTATTTAAACTTTGAGAGAATACAACGCAAATTAAAATTGCGTGGCGCTAAAAATTCATGGTGAAATTGATCAAACTTAAACCATAACAATGTCATCTATGTCAACCTCGATGCTTGTGGTGGTTCTTGTTGTAGTATTAGGAAACATAATACATTATTTTGTGCTCAAGGATGGCTATCACGCATTCCTCAGGCTGGTGAAAAAAACACCAAACTTTAACACTACTTGATTAAAAATCTTGTGCATTTCTTCATGTGAATAAGAGCCATTTGCTCCAGTTACATTTGGAGGCTAAAGTAGAGCAATCATGTGCTAGAATGTGAGTAAAAAATGCAAGTAGATCTGAAGCCCTTTGCCCACTAAAACCCCACCGTATCATTGGCTCCAGCCAAAACTCTCTATCCTCCACCATATCTCCCGTAGAAGGTACTTTCCCATGCTCAAAGCCCAGCCTAGCTCTGGAATTTTCCACAACATGGGCCTATGCCCAGGATAAATAACGGTGGTGTACTTAACCCAACGAGCACTAAGCTCATGAGTCATGATTGATGTGTGTGCAATCTTCGCTCAATAGGGAGTGAAGAAGGTGGATAATTGTGGCAGAATTCCCAGCTCATGAGCCACATGGCTTGAATCACTAGCATCCTACACACACAGTGTCAAATCTGACGTCACTGACAAGATGACAAAACAACCACCCATAAGTTAGCTTTTGAACAATGTGCATGAATGCAATTAAATCAATTAATAAATACCTCCATCTATGAAGAGATCACCTTTGGAAGGCCTCTCCAATCTGGTCCATGGACTTGTTGATGCGACCAAGCTTGTATCCATCTCAATCCACCAACCACAAAATGTGACACACTGGATGATGAAAAACCTCTCACAAGTTGTTGTGCCTATAGCCAACAAAATTGCATCCATTGTCTTCCCTTCCCAAAAACATAATTCCAACGTTAAGCATTATTTCCCTCATAACAGTTGGTACAATGAGGAGCGTTGGGCCATAAGGGGCAGACTCTTCTCATCACCTGGCTCTTTCCAAGGCTCTTTCCAAAAGCCATGCTAACTTTCAGAACTTTTGGTGATCTTGAAGAAATCGGGAAACCTGTTTGAATTCTCCTTGAGTTTCAAAAGGCAAAAAAGCTCCAATAATATCCTATTCCCTCCCATGGCTCATTTTGTCTAAAGATGATAGAATCATGATGGCATCTAGGCAACCACCACACAACCTCTTTACTTCAACTCCCAAAAGTAGGTACATGTCACATCCACATAGGTATGTCCACATTAGCTTTTGTATTATTGAACAAAGACCAATAGTGCTGGTGTTTCTATCCCTTCTCCGGAGGTGAACAGCAGACTCAGTCATGATGAAGGCTAGCACTAAAGAGCAAAGTCAAGTAACGTCCCTACTTTCTCATGCAAAAATAAAGGAAAGCTTATTCAAAACCTAACAATATAGAATAGCTGGTGGCCAAAATCTCAACCAACATTTATTGCATATCTGAAATCCTGTAGCTTTAGGAGTTACCATCTTTGTTTGCTTCTGTTTGAGGATCTGTGACAAAGCTGATTAAGTCACTGTGATAGCACACTTCCCAAAGGCACCATCTACGAGCCACTAGTGGGATCAAAAGCCGGTATGTCTGCAAAAAAGCATATGTGTCAGAGCCCTGCAGAATCTTCCGGAGAGCAGATTCAAAACTTAAAGCTGAATGCACAACAAGGACAATTCATGGCCAACAAAGATCTTTTATGCAACTGGGTGTAACACCAAGGAGGCTAGAAGATGGCATTAGCTAGAGCTAATACACTGACAGAAAGGAAATTGTGGCAAACAATCTACAGTTAGTGCCTTGCTGAAAGCATCATCTCAATTTGAGCACATACAGCCTGTCGAATTTCTGGAGCTTGTTGAAGCAATGACCAGAGGAGGTTCTGCAAAAGTCACTATGTTATGTTAGCAATAAACAAAGCATTGTTATCACTCTTATCACAGTTAAAGAGACATCTCTTTTAGTGATGCCCAATAATTGTTCAAATTTTCATCAAAGAACATAGTAGTAACATGCTATAGCATGGTTGATACAGTGCTGCCATTTCATACTATATCTTATATGTGCCAGATAAAACTCAGTTTTCTTAATCGCTAAAATATTCTCATGTTAAGCTTTATGTTTCAACAGATTTTTTATTTTTGAAAGGCCGAAAGTTGAACTTGAAACAGCACACAAAAGCTACATGCACATTCCCAAATCAAGCAATATGCATTTACAGCTTGAGTATTATCCTTTGCCCAATACTATCAAGGAGACATATTGGAACTTGAATACCAAGCATCTCAAGAGGAAATCATGCATTGCCAGATTCTCTCAACGCAGCAAAATTGGATTTATTTCATGTCCTTGGAAAGCATTTTGCTTGGAACTTTAGATAAGTTCAAATTTATTAAGGTGGAGCATTCACAAAATGAAAATAGTTTCATTTATGCTCTCATGACATCTTATGAAGAACTATTCTGCTTTGAAGAGATTTTTGTATCTTAAAGGTGGATTAAGGCAATACTAGTTGAGTATGATGCCTTAATAGATAGCAAAGCATGTTTTCCCTGTAAACTTACATGGAATATGAAGTCAAGGAAATGGAAATGTCTTCATAATGTATTTTCTTTTGGTTTCAATAAGATCATGAATGATGTGTTCATTCATAATGTTGAAGATTGTAAATTTTCAATTTTCAAGGCAAGTTGTAAACTTCTTATGAGAATAAGTGAAGCATCCAAAGTGGAGACTTATATCCATAAGCAAGTAGTTAGTCTTGCAACATATGGTTTAACCGATTACAAAGGGAAAGAATGTTTCACAAATGTCGCTTGAGTCGTGCAAAAGAGTCTACCATCAACAATAACAAAAGGCTTATGAGAGCTCAATATATTGCTTGGACAAGGAATCATAAAAGCTTCGGGGAAAGTGCCATTCCTTAGGAACGGGGGTTTGGGAGCTATATTACGGGTTAACACAAACCTAAGGGAGGGGACGGTTCCTAGTAACCGTTCCTTAGGAATGGTACAGAATTCCATTCCGTTCCTAGGGACTATGCAAGGAATCAACAACATAGACTTTAAAATTGTCGAAATAGGATCTTTAACATTTTTATAGTGCATTATTCTATAAGCGGAATGAACATGTACATAATTTGATGCCAAATGCACATTCTCACTAGGACATTATTGGAGGCTTACATAAAAAATAATGGCTAAGAGAAAGTGGACAACTGAAAAGGATGTCACCAAAGGCATCTTCAAATCTTAGAAGCCCGTTCCGACCAAAATGGGTCGGAACGTTCCGTTCCGACCGTTCCGTACGTTCCGGAACGTACTGGGTCGGAACGATTTTTTGTAAGTTAGAAAAGAAATGTAAAACGACCCTGACGTTCCGACCGTTCCGTACGTTCCGAAACGTACTGGGTCGGAACGATTTTTTGTAAGTTAAAAAAGAAATGTAAAACGACCCTGCTGGCCCGCGCATTCTGCATTTGCATTTCACAGATAGCGAGTTGTCATACTTCTAAGAGGACACGAAGGTGCCATGGAAGCCATAAGGAACTCTGGAAGGAAGCTTCACGGAGGCGATGAGCTCCAGCGATTCTTCCTTGAAATTGAGCAGACATATTTTCTAATTTTACCTGTTGCTTCAAAAAGCAATTGTTTTCATGAAGAGATTGACATTCTTGCTTGAGAATCGGCCTCTCCTGAATTCATCAAGAAAAGATGAAGTGAATATTGAAGAACGGTCTATAATAATCTACAATGCAGCTCAGTCAAACTGACTATATAGCTGGAAACCGGGGCTGAATCCGATGTTTCCGTTGAACCGATCAGGCCGGCTCGGACATACAACTTCTGAGTGACGGATATTATGGTTTTTTTTTTCCTTTGTAATAAAACATATATATATATATATATATATATATATATATCATAGTGGCACGTGGTATTGCCATTATGGTACCACGGTACCATAATGGTGGTACCGCGGTTATGGTGCCGCCCTCAGACCAGCGGTACCAGGGCGGCACCACAAAAATAATATTTTTTATTATTTAAAAAAAAAAAAAAAAAACCCTTTTAACAGGCTAAAACTAGGTAAAAACTAAGATGTTACTGTACAGGGGGACTGTACTGGGGGCACTGTGGGAGAGCGGACCCAATCGGAGTGCGGCATGTGGGGGAGCAATACATGGGGCAGGTACAGTAGCACATGGGCACTGTGGAGGAGCAGACCATGGACCCAATCGGAGTGCAGCATGTGGGGGAGCAATACATCCGGACAGGTACACCGTCACATGGGCACTGTGGAGGAGCAGACCGTGGACCCAATCGCAGTGCAGCATGTGGGGGATCAGCACATGGGGCAGGTACAGTAGCACATGGGATCATCAACAAAAGCAAATTGGGAAACAGGCTGTGGGGTTAAATAGGCACTCACGAGACAGTGAGAGAGCCAGTGAGAGGGGGTGAGAGGCATTGTGAGAAGCTGTGAGGGAGAGCCAGTGGGAGGCTGTGAGAGAGAGGCATTGTGAGAGGCTGTGTGACAGACCGAGTGAGAGGCTGTGAGAGGGGGGCTGTGAGAGAGCCAGTGAGAGCCATTGAGAGGCTGTGAGAAGCTGTGAGGGTCATTTCGAGCAACAGGGTGTCGTGAGATGGCGGAGGGCGAAGCCAGGAGGAAGCTTGAGGAAGATGTCTGAAGGCACAACAAAAGGCATCGGAAGCAAGAAGCAGACATTGCAGAGATGCTGCGAGAGACTCGGCAGAGACACCCAGAGCTGCAACTCCCCGCCCCCGCTGTCGAGCTGGATTTGGATGAGCAGATCGGAATGAACTTCACACGACGACAGCTCATCATGGTCAGGGAAAGGGCTGCCCGCCGTCGGGCTGACCAGGAGGCAGCTCGGGCTAACCGGGAGGCAGAGCGAGAGCGACAGAACAATGCACCTGACGAGGGCGAGGAGTCTGTGGAGGATCCGTAGGAATGTTTAGCATAGATGGGGTCTAGCCGTATGTGGCTGACTGTTGTTATTTAATGTTCATCAGTAGATGAGGCAGTATTTAGTGTCTGGCATGGTGTAAAGAACAGCCCCAGCCGTATGCGGCGGGAATACGTATTGTAGTTTTGATACATCTGTTGAATTAATGTACGGTGTGTTTTTTGTGCAATGCGTGCCTTGTGTATTGCAATCTGATGTATGTGATTATGAAATGCCATCAGGGGGGTTGTATTTCTGTGTTCTGCATATGCTCTCAAACTCTGTACTGAAAACTAATTGAAAACACACACACCATTTGAAGTAAAACTGCAAGTAGAACATCACAATTACAAATTAACAAATACACATTGTGCAGTGAATAGAATACGTCCAACACCAAATATAATATGAAGATTGGTCTGAATACAGCGTTCGACCATCTGGCCGCCAAACATGGAACATGATATCAAACTGCTAAAAATAAAATGACGGAGCTACAATCAATGCTCTGCCTCAAACTCAGATGAATGCTCCGAAGACAACTCAGGGCCCCGAGCTGACTCTCGCAACTGATATCTATGTCTGTCTGGTACTGGCATGGGCTGTGTATCCGAGGGGGAAGAGTCGTCATCCTCATCCTTCCAATCTGCCTCCGCATCAGCCCCCAAGCAGGCTAAACCAACAACACCTGCTGCAGCTAGCTGTAATACAGCACCTCTACCAGCAACTGGAGCCCTGCGAGGTCGTCCTCTCTTCCCTGGCAGTTTCTGTGCCCTGCCTTTCTTGTTCGGTGCACCCTTGGGCCTTCCTGGCCTCTTGCGGACGAGGGGAGCCGTCAATGCCTCATCACCCCCATGCAGATCACCTGGCTGACTAGGCTGAGCCCAAGCTACGGCCGGCTGGGATAGAGTAGCCAAAGATGGGTGTCCCTGTGCAGCTGATAGTGGAGGATAGGTCCGAGGAGTGTGTGCCCGTGGGCCTGCTGCTGGTGGAGGAACTAGATGTGGAGGGGCCGTCCCTGTAGGAGGCAAGTACAGCGGCGATAAGTACTGAAAGGGGCGCTGTGGTGGACGGTACTGGTTCATCTTGGGTGCTGCCAAAGGAGGAGGATGTGCTGTGGGTGCTGCCAAAGGAGGAGCCGGTGCCGTGGGTGCTGCCAATGGAGGAGGATGTGCCATGGTGCTGCCACTGGAGGAGCGTCTGTAGATGTGGGTGCTGCAAGAGAAGATCTGGACACAGATGGTGGCCTGCCATGGAGACCTGCTGCTGCAAAAGTGGATGGCGATGAAGGGGCTGCAGGCCTCAACGGTATTGGTGGCACTAGAGGTGTTGTGCGGCGCACATACACCCTCTGAGGAACTGGAGGAATTGCAGGCACCTCGTGTAGCTGCTCTGGCTGAGACTCTGTGTAGGGCATGCTGGCTAGAGAGGATGGGGGTGCCCTGACGCTCGGCATCTGCTGGGCCTCTGAATCCAAGTCTGCAATCAAGTCGTCCAGCTGGGCATCCGAATACAAATGGTCTGGGCGCTGGGACTCATCATGAGCACCATCCTCGGGAACATCCCGTGCCTCATCCTGTGCACCATGCGGACCCGGCATGGCCTCCCAATCGGTACAATCAAAGTCCTCTGGTGACTCCTCTAGTGTGTTGTCATAGAAATGCCTATGGCTCTGTGATGCACGCATCCAAGCAGCTGCGGAAGGTAAACCCAAATCAGTCTGCCCCCTATCAAGAGCCTCCTCCATCATATCAACATAAGAAGGTATGCCACTGGCCCCCCCTGTGTGCCCTGCCCATCTCCCGGTATAATCTGTGGCATGTGTCCCACCTCTACCACGTGATGCACCTATGACCCCTGCTCTAGGCGTGTGCCCAACACCTGTATCATATGCCTCATCCCGCTCTGATCTGGCGAACACAACCCGAATAGGCTCATCCTCATCCTGATCATCCTCTGACACTGGCTCATCTGCCTCGTACAATGGGGGCTCTCTGTGCTCAAGCCCAAGCTCTCTCTCTCTCATCTCGGCAAGCTCCCTCTCTCTCTCTGCCATCAACTATGTGCCCAGGTCATCTGCAGGCATGGGATGGGTGTTGTCCGTAGGCAAGTCAACCTGGCGCTCTAAATCGGATATCTTCGTCTGCAAGGTTTAAAATTGGCATGTGAGAGAAACAACTCTATCAAGAAATGAAACCAACATACCAGGAGTCAACCAACATGCTATGAAAGGTTAGCTTATCACCTGCAATGCGCTCGTAATGATCGGAAGTCTCCTGGCGAGACGTGCGTTGGTGCTACAGAACACCAACCGCTCCAACTGACTCACTGACAACCGGTTTCTTCTCCTCGTGTGAATGAGTGCCCATGTGCTCCAATTACGCTCACACACGGAGGCAGCACAATCCTGTGGTGCGTGCATTGAAATACTTCAGCACATTGTCTTCAACGAAACACAACAATGGAGGATAAAATGAGATGCATACCTGAGAAAGGACACGCAGTGCAAGACGCTGTATAGATGGGTATGTGCTACCGAACATGGTCCACCAGATAATGGGTAGTTGCCTCCTCTCTGGATCCTGAGCAGCCGGGTGGCCGAATGTGCCCATGCCGAAACGAAATGCAGCGAGCTCCTCCATGAGCCTGATAGGATCCAAACCTATGTGTGGACCCACCCTGTGAATGTACTGAAGCCAATCGGCCTCGAGCTCCCTGTCTGCGATCTGTGTCGGAGAGAGGAAGAGGGGATGCAGCATGTGTGCAACGCTGTTGATACTCCTGTGGAAGTAGTTCCACCGCGTCTCCTAGATGAACTTCAGCTCTGTCATCCTGTAGGAGAGAGGCATGTGGTTTAGGGCATTACGAAAAAACGTAACATCGACAGAAAAACAAACTAGCAAACACTGAAAAGATAAAGAACAATTACAACACTGTACTTCTTACCTCTCTGGCTGCAAGATGGGCAGCTGCAGAAACTGTCCAATCCGGTCCATGAGCTCATCTACCAGTCCAAGTGTCGACCCCTCGCTGTCAGCCATGCGGAGCACAATGTAAAGTGGTCGAAGCAGTCCTGACAATGTCTGTGCATCCCTCCAAAACTGGTCTCCCCTCACCGTGGAAGAAAAGTGCTCCCCATCCTCAGTGCGCGGAAATGTACTGGCACACCAAAGATCACTGGCAACCATCTGTAGAAGCTGCGCCCTGCACCTGATCAGACGGTCGATGACCACCAAGTCGAATGCAAAGCGTGTGGGGGCTGGCTTACGGAGGTCTAGATGGCTGAACACCCGGAACATGGCAAGAACACGCCTCTTCCTCGTGACAAAAGTCACCAGGAAGAGGGCCTCACGGACGATGGCTCTAACCCAGGGAAGTGCACCTATGTCCCCCATCAGAAGGTCTATGCCGTGCGCGGCACAGGGGGTATGAACAATGTGAGGGAACTCGGCCTCTAGCAGTACACCCATCTGAATGCAGTTCGTGGCATTGTCCGTCACCACTGTGACGACATGCTGTGGGCCTATGGACAGGATGGAAGACCTGATGACATCAAACATGAACTCTGCAGATATGACTCTCCCCCCCTGCTGCAATCCACTGCCCTCAAAAACTGTGTGCCCATGCAGCTGGAGACCAGTATGTTGAGGATCGGCCTCCTCCTGACATCAGTCCAGCCATCGGACATATGCTGCAACCGTAAGTGGCCCAGTGGCGACGTAGAGGCTCCATCTCTCTAGACAGTGACTCGACCCTATCCCTCAGCATGTGTGTGCGGACAACCTCTGAACTAGGGACTCTCCAACTAGGGCTGGCAGACTGTGCAAGGCGGAAGGCCCTTCTGAAGGGCTCGAAGTCGGTGATGGCAAATGCCAGCTGGGCGACGGGTAGCGGACCTCCAGCACGGTGCACCAAATGTGACGGGAATGGATGATGACGCGACAGCCTGGGCACTAGTGGATGCATCAGCTGTAGACGTGGAATGGGGAGAGTGGGATGCACTGGCCGGGATGGGTGCAGCAGCGTAAGTGGGGTACACTGGTGGAGGGTGGACATCTGGCATGGGATACGAAAACTGCTGGGTAGGGTGGTCATCCGGATGTGAAGGGAGGGAGGAAGGGATCTCCTCAACATCCTGGAAGGCCTCGTCACTGGCATCCGGGGCCTGCTCCTGCTCAGGAGGCGGAGAGTCCATGAGAAAGTTGTAAACTGGGGGAGTGCGAGCAACAGTAGGTGGTGGTGGAACCACAGTGGCAACTAGCGGACGCGGTGGGACAGGATCCACCGGAATGGGTGCAGATGGGGGTGCGTGAGGCAGAACTGTCTGAGCGGGACGAGGGGCAAAGGGACTGGACGAGCGCTCTCCCTCTCCTCGTGCGTGCCAGCCAAGCAGGCAGCAACTCAGGGTCAACCACATAAGGAGCGGTGCAAAACCGAAGAACACCCTCCGAAATGGTGTTCTCCCCCCGCCACAAGACGTGGCTCGTAGGTATCCAAAAGTCGCTGCCTGACGGGAACGGACATGCTGGCACAGGGGGGCAGCATTCAGTGTGCCACCATCTCTCGCGCGTGCGCCGAATAGGTGACCTTTAAGGCGAGTGAGGGTGGCAACGAACTCTGTCAGGCAATATCGACAGCGCACTATCCTTGCACTGGACTTGTTAGACTTGTCGGGAACCCGCTGACAATGTCCACCTCGTCCCACAGATCGGCAAGGTTGGAATGCACCATCTCTGTAGAAAGGACTGGGGAAAGAAGGCAGAGATCACTGTGGGTGCGATAGGAGTCGGAAGGCTTGAAAAAACCACAATAAAGGCCGAAATAGCAATAGCAAGAGATTAATGCACCTGACCAAGCCGACGAGTCTGTGGACTCTTCGGCGCCCAGTTAATGTCGTTCTTGTTCCAAAGGTCTTGTGTTGCGTGCAAGCTTGCATGGTTCCCGCATATTCAGTGCATCCTAATTGCCAAATTTGTAAGCAATCAAAATGCTACTACAACTATATCTTTCTATCCTATATCTTTAAAGCAATGCATGTTGGTCGTGCCATGTAGATTAGTAATTATGATGATTCTCTTCATATTGTATGCTTGCTATAGTTGTGAGATGCAAGGTGAGACTTAGGGCAAAAGATCTTCCTCCTATGAATGGATAGTGTTGGAGAGAAGATCTAGGTGCAAAGATTCTTGCATAGGATGTCATCTAATTGTACTATGATGGATTCCTTTTGTTGTGATAGAGTGTAGCATGAGCCTTGTAGTGTCTTTGGTGCCCTTCCTTTGTGTTGGTATCTTTTGTATGACTAATGAAATTAATTGTAAATATGAATAACACACGCACATACAATACGACCTAAA